>JAWMQZ010000118.1:1440953-1462825 GCA_035584835.1 Tangara arthus
AGGGATTCTCCAGCCCCTGCCCAGCTCCCTCAGGGATTCTCCAGCCCCTTCCCAGCTCCATTCCCTTCCCTGGACACCCTCCAGGGCTCTCCAGGGCTGCCCCAGGATCCAGCCCCAGCCTCAGGAGTTCAATCCAGGAGAGCAGGGGGAGGATTCTGGGCCCTGCTGTCTCACATGGGGGAAATCGTCCCCACTCCAGCATTTAATTCGTTATCCCAAGGTGGAACACATGACTTTGGCTCCTTAATTAGGTGGTTTTACCTCCCCACATTAATGCAATTATATCAAAGCTGATTGCAAGTTTTAAACTTCACTTTATCAGCCGAGCAATTACAGTTTTATGGGCTTTATCCTCTTTGCAGTAACTTTAATACACTTTTGTTTCCTAATTATTTCCCTTCCCAGACTATTGCTCTTAAGTAACATCAGCATTACTGCGGTTCAGGGCTGGAGACAGGGCCCCAAATCACCCAGCACGCTTCCTGCAGGAGCCCAGGGTGCCCATGGCAGTGCCAGGATGCAGAACGATTCCCCAAGCAGTCATTATTCCATCTGGAGCCCTTCCCATTGCATTGCCCCGGCACCAAAGGCCCGGAATGGCTGCACAGCCGGAGCTGGGCCGGGCTCTGCTCTGCTCCCGAGGAGCAGCCCAGGGTGGAGCTGCCTGTTGCCCTCTGCAGGGAGGGCTCTCCTGCCATTCCTGCCAGCCCTGCCCCTGGGCAGGCCCTGGAGCAGGGCTGGGATCTGCCTTGGAACGCTGAGATCCAGAGCTGGCCGGGGCTGGGCAGCTCCGGGGTGAGCTGCAGCACAGGGACAGCGTGGGGACAGTACCGGGACACAGTGGGGACAGCACAGGGACACTGCAGGGGCAGCACTGGGACACAGGGACAGCACAGGGACACGGAGACAGCACAGGGACACCACAGGGACACAGTGGGGACAGCACAGGGACACTGCAGGGGCAGCACGGGGACATAGGGACAGCACAGGGTCACCACAGGGATATAGGGACGACACAGGGACACTAGGACACCACAGGGACACCACGGGGACACAGGGGCAACACAGGGACAGCACAGGGACACAGGGACATGGGCACTCCCCGCCCCAGCGCAGGGCAGCACACCTGGGCAGTGCTCAGCCACCCTCTGGGGATCAGGGAAGGACACAAAGCTCTCCTGAAAACAAACCCAGCCCAGTCCCTGCCCCAGAGCTGGGAGCTGGGCAGAGCCAGGGCAGGGCACAGAAAGTGTCACAGGGGCTGAGCTCAGCCAGGGGGAGAGGGGACTCTGAACCTGCAGAGCAGCTCCAGGCAGAGCTCAGAGCCCCTGGCAGGGCCTGGAGGGGCTCCAGGAGAGCTGCAGAGGGACTGGGGACAAGGTTGGAGGGACAGGACACAGGGAATGGCTCCCACTGCCAGAGGGCAGGGATGGATGGGAGATTGGGAATTCCTGGCTGGGAGGGTGGGGAGGGGTTGGGATGGAACTCCCAGAGCAAACGTGGCTGCCCCTGGATCCTTGGAAGTGTCCAAGGAAAGGTTGAAACACCCTGGGACAGTGGGAGGTGTCCCTGCCCATGGAATGGCATCATCCATAAGCTCCCCCAAACAATTCTGGAATTCTAAATGCCCACAAAGCATTTCCAGACCAGGCTGCAAAGATATCAGGGAACATTTCCCACTTTAAATCCCTGGAACCCGTCCTGGATTTTACTTACTCACAGATTCCATAGCCCCTCATCTTGCCCTGGTACCAGTGGCACTTGTAGCAGTCATAGCGATCCTCGGAGCGCCGTGGGACCAGGCAGATCCCAAACCTGCCAGGGGGACATGGGAAAGGTCAGCAGGGAAAAAAAAAATCAACATGGAAAAGAAGTCAACATGGAAAAAAAAGTCAATATGGAAAAACGGCAACTCCATTGTAGTGGATGAATTTTAAAAACCAACTGGAATTTCATGGGATTTTTTTTTCTGTAAAAACTCCTCACATGAGGTTGATAAAAGGATCTAAAAATAACTTTAAGACTCTTCCTAGGAATAAATTCCCATGGATTTGGGGATCTGGGATCAGATTCCAACCGGATGGAAATGTGTCTGTGGAAAAGGTCAGCACAGAAAACAGCGACTCCATTGTAGTGGATGAAGTTTAAAAACCAATTTGAATTTCGTGGGATTGGGTTTCTTTTCTGCAAAACTCCTCTTTTAAGTGAGGTTTATAAAAGGATCGAAAAATAACTTTTAAGACTCTTCCTAGGAATAAATTCCCATGGATTTTGGGATCTGGGATCAGGTTCCAGCTGGATGGAAATGTCTGCATTGAGAACAGCAACTCCATTGTAGCAGATTAAGTTCAAAAACCAAGGATTGTCCAAATTCCCACTGTTTATGTGCTTGGATCAGCCCTACCTGGGACACTTTTCCCAGGTGCCACTGGACTTTTTCCAAAGGAAAACTCATCCCTTTGGGAGCTGCACTCCCAGATCCTCATTGTTCCTTCTCCAGAGTTTCTTTCAGTGCTGGTTTTCCCCCTCTTTCTTCCTTCCCCGAGTAAATGGCAGAGTTAAATGTTCTGGGATTTCCAACAAAAGTGTTTGGGATTTTTTTTTCCCCCCCGCGTTGGAAAAATGAGGAATCCTAAAGTCCTACTTCCAATAAAATTGAGATAAATAATACTTGAGTTTCATGGATTGGTTTCTTAAATCTTGAAGAAAAAACTCATTTAAGTGAGGTTTTAAAGAGATCAAAAAATAACCTTAAGACACACCCTAGGAATAAATTCCAACAGATTTTGGGATCTGGGATCAGATTCCAGCCCCTGGGGTCAGTCAGTGCCAGTCCCCTCTATCCAGGTTCCAACCTCTGGCAGGAACAATTCCAGTTTCTTTTCAAAGCAGGGAATATCCCGTTTTCCAAGGCTTACCCGTGCTCCAGGCCCTCCTGGAAATCCCCGACGTGGTTGCGTCCGTCGCGCCACTTCAGCGTCCCCCTGGAACCCAAGGAATTCTCTCACAAGGGACATCACGACATTCCCAGATGGAACAGCACCTCCTAAAGCCCAGCCTAAATATTTACGCCAGCTTAGATGGAGCTTGAAGTCGAGTGGAAGGTACCCATGGCAGGGGGGTGGAATTGGATCTTTCCCAAAGTTCTTTCCAACCCAAACCATTCCCAGAATTTATGGCAAACATCCAAAAAATCCCTTGGAGGACAGAGACGCAAAAGGCGCCCCCAGGCCTCGGTTTTCAGCAGCAGGATTTAATCCCATAATGTTTTCCTGCTCTGGGCTGAGTGGGAAGAATCCATTCCATTCCCTAATCCCAAAAGTATTTTCTGGAGGTGCTGCCTCGTGCCTTTAGGACCTTGCACCTGATCCTGAATTAATTACAGGGATTAATCCAGCTGGAGTTCCTGCCTGGCACATCCCCGTGGACACGGTGACACCACAGCCTGGAATTCCAGCGCCTCAGACACTGGGAAAACAGAGAGGAAAACCATTCCCAAGGGATCGTTCATCCCACGTTTTGTGGGGGCTGCAAAGTGATTCCAGGAGCTGATCCCACAGCAAGGAGAGCCGGGAATGGGCAATGCCAGGGAAATTCCTGCCCGGCTGTGCCCGGCTCCGGAGCGATTTCCCTCCCTCCCAGAATCCCACTCCACCCACACCCACTGAGAGCTTTAACTCCGGCCTCATCCCAGAAAATCGGATCCCTGCACATTCCCCAGCCGGACACAATGGAACTGCAAAATCCTGGAATGCTTTGGCTTGGAAGGACTTTGAAAATCATCTCATCCCATGGGCAGGGACACCTCCCACTGTCCCAGGCTGCTCCAAGTGTCCAACCTGGCCTTGGGCACCGCCAGGGATCCAAGGGCAGCCACAGCTGCTCTGGGAATTCCATCCCAGCCCCTGCCCACCCTCCCAGCCAGGAATTCCCTCCCAAATTGAGTTTGAATTGATCTTGAGCTTGGAATAAAAGCTGGGAATTAGGTTGAGGGAATACTGGGGATTTGAGGAATTCTGAGCTCTTTTTGGAGCTGGAGGCCAAGGCTTTGGAATTCCTCAGGGAATGCTGGGATATTTTCCCTCCGTGCTGATGCTGAGCTCGTCTGCTTTGCCTCAAAATCCAAACTGGAACAATTCAAAATCACAGAATCACGGAATTTTGGGGTTGGATGGGATCTTCAAGAGCATCCAGTTCCAACCCCATGCCAGGGACACCTCCCACTATCCCACAGTGCTCCAAGTGTCCAGCCTGGCCTCGGGCACTTCCAGGGATCCAGGGCCAGCCACAGCTTCTCTGGGAATTCCATCCCAGCCCCTCCCCACTCTCACAGGATGAATTTTTCTTGCTCCCCAAGCTAAACCTGCTCTGTTCCCGGTGATATCCCGAGTTCCTGGTGACAAATCCTGAAAGGAAAAGGGAAAAGCTCCAAGAGCAGCAGCACCAGGGGAGCCTCTCTTATGGGGATTTTGGAAAGAGTTTTGGATGAGTTAGAGACAGGACCTCTGAGTTGCTTTTGATGCTGTGATTTATTTTCTTATTTTCTACACAGGCAGGAAGGATGAGCTCGGCTCACATCTTCAGTGCATGGCTCACAAGGTCACAGGACCCTCAGTTAAAGATCTTGTAAGGATTTATTGACCAATAAAACACTGCCAACAAGGATATTTATGTTTTTTACCCAATCCTTAAATATTTCATTTTATGGACCCAAGGTACATTGTGAGCTTTCTTAGCCAATCATGTTATGACACACAAACTCACAGTGCTGCATTCTAAACTCCTTGCTTACCTCTGTAACTGCTTTTATTTTTTATTTTAATTATAATAATTAAATATAAATTATTATTTATCTTAAACTCTAAAACGCTAAACTTTCCTCTTCTCAGCTTAACATGTCTCTGCTTTAAACTACATATCCACATTCTCGTTTCTAGCACCTCAGTTGGGAAGCCTTTTCCAAGGTCTCAGATCAAATCCTGGGTTTAATTCTAAGCTTTGGCTTCCAGGTCCAAAGTTCTGGGAATTCCCAGCATTTGGGATTCCAACATCTCTTTTTTCCTTGGCTTTCCTGAGCTGCCAGACTGGGACAGGGAAGTGCAGGAAGATGGAAGAAAAAAAACCAGGAATGGAAACAGGAATGGTGGGGCCAGGGATGAACGGTTGCCATGAAAACCACTCCTCCTTGTTGCAGTGCTTCCCTGGTTTTGGATGGTTCCAACCTGGATAAGGCTCCCTGATCCTTGATTCTGGTAGAAGGTGTCCCTGGCCATGGCAGGGGGTTGGAATGAGGTGATCCAACCCAAACCATTCCAGGATTTTGGGATTTCAATCCAAACACCTCATTCCTGATGCTGACACTGAACTGAGTGCAAGGAAAGAGATTCTGGAGGAGTTTGGCTTCCTTATTCCCATAGAAAATGGGAGCACGATCCAGAAGTTTCCATAAATAAGAAGAGTGCTTTACTTTGCCCAAATGAAAAAACCGAAATAAGTTGGGATTTAGATAAATCCTCCAATAAAATTCACACACAGCTGGCAGAAATAAAAGCTTTGAAAAATTCCCCTCAGAGATTTGGGATTCTTGTGTCATTCCTAGTTTTTCCTGAGCACTCCCTTATCCTCCCCAGACCCTTCTGGGATCCATCTGCACGGAAATGTCTGGAGACCCTTTGGAAAACCCAGCGCAATCCATGGATGCTCAGGAAATACTGGAATACCTGAACTTTGCATCTTCCATTCCTGGAAGCCAGGTGGTTTCAGAGCCCTTCTCCTGCTTTTTTTATGGAATCATGGATTGGTTTCAATCCTCTAAAATCATCAAGTCTCCACACTTTAAACCCCAAGTGCCACATGGATAATAAATCCCTCCAGGGATGGGGACTCCAAGCCTCCTCCCTGGGCAGCTCCAATCCTTTTCCACGAGGAAATTCCTGCTGATGTCCAACCTGAACATCTCCTGGTCATTCCCTCTCCTCCTGTCCCTGTTGCCAGGGAGCAGATCCCAAATTTTCCCCCTGGTTGTCCCCTCCTGTCACAGCCAGAAGGTCCCCACCTTGAGCCTCCTTTTCTCCAGGATCTTTGATGGGATTAAGGAAAGAATTCCTGAACTGAGGGAGAGATTCCTCTCTTCCCATGGCAAACACTGAAATTAGGTTGATGGGAAGTATTCCCAAAATGTTCATTTCTCCAACTGATTATATGGATAACGTGGGTTTCTCTGGAGACATCCACGATCCCAACACCAAATTCCATCTGAGGTGACAATTCCACAACATCCTGTGGACTTTCTTTTTCTACTCACCCCTCCTTCCTTTTCCTTGGGATTACCTTGGAAAAGGCACAAACCTGACTTTGCCCTTGGGAAGTTCCCCGAGGTGACAGCAGGACCTTGCTGGGGTGTTTTCCATGGATTTGCTTCCCTGGGTTCAGTCCGAGAGGGAAAGATCCTTGATGGGATTAAAGGAAGAATTCCTGAAGTGAGGGAGAGATTCCTCTCTTCCCACAGCAAACAGCAAAACCAGGACGATGCAAAATTATGCAAAATTATTCCCAAAATGTTCATTTCTCCACATAGATTGTATAGAAAGGGATAAGGTGGATTTCTCTGGAAACATCCACGATCCTGACACCAAAATCCAGCGGAGGTGAAACTACACAACATCCTGTGGAGTTTCTTTTCCTACTCACCCACACTCACCCCTCCTTCCTTTTCCTTGGGATTACCTTGAAAAAGACACAAACCTGACTTTGCCCTTGGGAAGTTCCCCGGGGTGACAGCAGGACCCTGCTGGGGTGTGTTTTCCATGGATTTGCTGCCCTGGCTTCAGTCCAAGAGGGGTCAGGAGGTTCCTGGTATTCCCGAGGGGGATTTTCCAGGAGCTGCTTAACAGAGGACGGGAATGTCCCACAAATGTCCCACAAATGTCCCACAAGAGCCCGGGACTCAGGTCACTGCTCCCGCTGCCGGAGGGCTCAGCCAGCACCATTCCCCCTTTCCAGGTGTTTCCATGGGCTCCGCATTCCTGGGCACTGGGGCAGGACAGGGGGAACAGCACAATCCCTTTCCAGGAGGGCTGGGAATGTGTCTGATAAATGCTGGTGCACTCAATTTCCCCTTCTATTTTCCATGGAAAACCAATCCAGGGAGAAAATCGGGAGAAATCAATGCCAGGAGCAACTTAAGCTGGAAGATTTCCCAAATCCAGGCTGTATTTCCCATCCCAAATAAGCCCAAATTCCTTAAAACTGGGTCTAATATCCCAGACAAGATCCCCTCTAGTGGGAATTTCTGGAATATGTGGAGATCCTGGAATTTATTCCTGGTCATGACTGGGTGATTTTTCCTCCTCCAGGACCAGCATCACCTGAATCCAAGGAAATGAGTGATCCTGCCATTATTCCCTGGATTTCTGGGAATTAAATGCAACTTTTGGCCTCTGGAATTCCATTTCCACCCAAATATGGCACAATAAATCTAATTTTCCACTAAAAATTCTTTCCCGTGGCTGTGGCTTTTCCAAGGCAATTTCTCCATCTGCTGGTGGAAAAGCAACTTCCAAAAGGCTGGAATTGCTCTGGGCTGGAATTTTCCATGTTTTTTTTCACTTCCTGACTTCCCGATCCCACCAGAACAGGGAAAACATCGGATCAGGGCTGGGAATTTCTTCCCTCTGCTTCCACTTCAGGAATTGGGATGAGTTTTATGGGCAGGGTGATCCCTGGAAACTCTAGGAACAGATTCCCTAATCCCAGGAATTAATTCCCTGCATTCATCCCCATCCTGATAATTCCAAACCCAATTATTCCCAAAGGATAAATTCATTTTTTTAAAACAGAAAATCCCTTTTTTAAAATCAATAAGACATTCCCACAAATCTTTCGGATCTGATCCACAGGATTTGGAATATTTGCTTGGAAAAAAGGGATTGAGGTGGATTTTAAAGGATTCCCCAATCCCAATGAATATTTTATTTTGGATTTTGATTATTTTTAATGGGCTAGGGAGGGAAGTTGGATGTGGGAGAAGGAATTCCATGGAAAAGAAAAGGAGTGGATTTTTCCTCCTGGAAACCTTTGGATTGGGAATAAATCCATTCCTCTTCCCTCTGCAAACGGAGCCACATCCCAAATTTCCAGCACAATTCCAACTGCAGGACAGGAAATCTGAGTTTTCCTGCCCCAATCCCAGCTGGATCCCATCCTGGAGCTTTTAAGGCATAAATACCCCTTCCCAAAATTCCCATGGATTCAGCAGATCCCAGGGAGCAAAGCCTGAATCCAATACAAAAATCTTTTTTATTGTCGTAATTCCTTATTAAACAAGGCCTTGAAAAATCGGGATTGGGATGGAAATTCCAAAGAAATCCAATCTTTGTGTCCATATTCCCACTTTTCCATCAGTGCCATTCCAAGGATGGAGATTTAGGGCTCCTCTGTTTCCAGGGGCAGAATTCCCAACATTGGAATTCCAGATTTCCCTGGATCATTCTCTTCCCAAACATTCCCGTGGTTCTGGACATCATTCCCAACGTCTCTCCTTAAGTTTTCCACCTTTTCAGGTGCTCTGGAATTTTGGGACTTTTTGGAGCTGAGCGATCTCACTCAGGTAGAAAATTCCCTTCATTTTTCCAGGTTCATTTCCCACCAGGATGAGTTGGGTGGGAGAGAAGGGAAAGGAAAATCGGGAAAAAGAAAAATGGGAAATATCTTGGCACTGATAAATCCATGTTGAAAAAACAGCAGGAAAATTGATAATTTCTATCAATTAAATATCAAATAAATCCCATCCCTGGGGATAAAGGATTGGAGGGAATTCTCCCTATGGAGCAGACAGTTCCAGGATATCCTGAGTTTTAATTATCCCAAGATTTTCCAGGCTATCCCCCCAAAAATCTGGAGTTAAATCCCCCCAGCTGGAAAATTTAAGGCAGAAATTGCTGGAATATTCCCAAAACAGCTGGAAAACGCCGCTCCTGATAAATCCACTCCTCAGGAATTCCCAGGAAGGGAGGGAATAGCAGCCACATGGAAGCAGAGCAGAATTCCTGGCCTCAGAACTGGCTTTCCTCAGCAAAAAATCGAGAAAATGTGGATTAATCTACTGGAAAAGATGGAATTCCTGGTGTTTCCTGCAGCAATCCAGGAAGAGAGGCACCAGAGAAGGAAGGAAAATTCCCATGTGTCCAAAAACCTCTTGGAATCCAAGGACCCACACTTTGGAGAATTCCATCCTTTGGAATTTCCCCAGAATTTACAAAATCCCTAAAATTCCCCACAAGGAGGAGCTGAGTGCCAGGAAATCTTTCTCCAACTTCTCCAGGTCCTCCAGGAGAAGAAATCTGGGATGAATCCCATTCTTCATTCTTGGATCCTCATCCCTGAGCATTCCCATGTTTATCCAAAGTCCTCATTCCCATTCCAGCTTCCAGGTCAGTTCCATCCCGTTCCCACTGGATATTTTTCTTGATTATCCAACCAAATTCCCAGTTTTCCTTCGCAGAGATGAATCCTGGCAGCTCCATCTCCAAATGGGAAGAAATCCACGCATCCAACAGCATCCCACAGGAATATCTGGAAAAGCACATCCTGCTCCAAGTGCTCCTCCCCCAGCAATTTGCTGGAGCATTCCCAAAAAAAAATTCCAGCACCGTCCTTCCAGGAGGTCACTTCTTCTTTGCTGGAGCTTTGGAATTCCCACCGGCTTTTCCATCGGTTTTGGCACCTCCGGATTTTCCAGCTTCACCTTCTTTTTCCCCCTTTTTCCCTTGTTTCTTGTCGTTTGTGTCCTTTCCCTTTTCCTTTTCCCCCTTTTCTCCTTTCCCTTCTTTTTCCTCTTTTCCTCCTTTTTCCCCTTTCTCCCCCTTTTCTCCGTCTTTTTTTTTGCCTCCGTCCTTCCCTTCCTTCTTGGATTCTTCCTTCTGCTCCTTCTCCCCATCCTTTTTCTTGGCGTCTTTGGATCCATCCTTCTTTCCCTGAGCTTTGTCCACTTTTCCAGACACAGTGGGAACTTCTTCCTCCTCTTTTTTTTCTTCTGCAGCCTGAGCTGTTTCCAAGGATAGAGAGAAAAAAAAATGGAAAAGGAATTGATGTGGATTCAACAACCCAGGAATTGTCAAAATTCCAGCTCCCTGCTAGAAATCTAGGATAAAAGGAAAACATTCCTACTGGGGAATTTCCCATCCAGTTGATTGCACCCAGTGAGGCTTTTTTGGAATTGAGAAGCAGCAAATTCAACGATTGATGGATCCCCTTGGAAAAGAGAAGCTGGGAATTGAAAATCCCTAAATTCCTTGGAGAACCATCTCATCCCATAAGGATTAACCGGAAGGACAAGGATTCAGTGGAAGGACAAGGATTTATTCATGGAATTGGGTTCAGCTCCACAGGGAGGGCTGGGAATTCCCAGTCCAGGCACCCATGAAATCCTGGGATTTGTGCAAATTCCCGTTGTTCAACTCATTATTCTGCATTTTGCTGGTGTAGGATTGAATTTCTCCAAGGAATTCCTAAATTCCTGCAATGGTGGGATCTGCCTCTTTTCCCATGGATTGAAGCAGCACATCCCAAATTTTGGAAATGCCATTTTTATGGAATTACAGCTCCCGGAGAGACACAAGAAAGAAGGGAAAAAAGGTATCAAAAGGTGTTGAGGAAACAGGAAAAATCCAGGAATGGAGAAGCAGCAAATCCAAGGATTGATGGATTCCCTTGGAAAAGAGAAGCCACAGGCAGCCAGGAATTGAAATTCCCTAAATTCCTTGGAGAACCATCTCATCCTCTTCCTTCAGCACAGGCAGGGAGTGGAGAGGTCTGGACTGGCCATGGCCAGAGAGAGTGAGGAGATTTTCAGGAGAGCCTATGGAAGTAGGAAAGGAGAGTGAAAGCAGCGGAGGAGAAATATTCCAGAAGGAAAAAGCGGGAATGTGGAATTCCAACCACTCCAATTTTGCTCCTGGTATTCCCCAACCCAAGGGCAAGCCCTGAAATTAAATTAATTCACACTGGGAATTTTCAGCATGGAATTCTCCTTCTAACTAAGGAGGGTGAGGGATGGAAGTTATGGGAAAATGGGATACGGCCTCCAGTTTTCTCAGGAAAAGTTTGGATTGAATATTAGGGGAAAAAAATCCTGATTGGAAGAGAGATTAAGGATTGGGAAGTGTTGGAATCACCATCCCTGGATGGGTTCCAAAAACCAGGAGATGTGGAATTTCACAGGATTTTTTAGTGGGATTCGGTTCAAAATAGGATTTGATGGATTTGAGAAGTTTTTCCAAATTTAATTTGGGAATGAAGGAATGATTCTGACTCAAACTGATGGAAAAATTCTCTCTTATCTGAGGGATTTTATCCCAATATCCCGAGTCCACACTGAGAGTGTTGAATTTGGTGGTGGCACCACAGGAGGGACTTTGTGCCCCCAGAATCCCAAAAAAAAGTGAGAATTACCTTTGGGGATGTCAGTGAGCTCATTGAGGGAATTTGCACTGCCCTAATCCCCCAAAAAAGTGGGAATTAGCTCCAGGAATGTTGGTGAGATCATTGAGGGACTTTGCACTGCCAGAATCCCAAAAAAAGTGGGAATTACATCTGGGAGTGTTTCTGAGCTCATTGAGGGAATTTGCACTGCCCCAATCCCCCAAAAAAGTGGGAATTACCTCCGTGAATGTTGGTGAGCTCATTGAGCGACTTTGCACTGCCAGAATCCCAAAATAAAGTGGGAATTAGCTCCAGGAATGTGGGTGAGCTCATTGAAGAATTTTGCATTCCCAGAATCCCAGAAAAAGTGGGAATTAGCTCTGGGAATGTTGCCGAACTCATTGAGGAAATTTGTGCTCCCAGAATCCCAAAAAAAGTGGGAATTACATCTGGGAATGTCTCCGAGTTCATTTGCACTGCCCCAATCCCCAAACAAAGTGGGAATTAGCTCGAGGAATGTTGCTGAGCTCATTGCGGGACTTTGTGCTCCCAGAATCCCCCAAAAAAAGTGGGAATTATCTCCAAGAATATTGGTGAGAGCATTGAGGGCTTTAGCACTGTCAAAATCCCCCCAAAAAAGTGGGAATTAGCTCCAGGAACGTTGGTGAGCTCATTGAAGACCTTTGCATTCCCAGAATCCCAAAAAAAAAGTGGGAATTAGCTCCAGGAACATTGGTGAGCTCATTGAAGAACTTTGCATTCCCAGAATCCCCAAAAAAAAGTGGGAATTAGCTCCAGGAATGATGGTGAGTTCATTGAGGGAATTTGCACTGCCCCAGTCCCCCAAAACAAGTGAGAATTAGCTCTGGGAATGTTGCTGAGGTCATTGAGGGACTTTGCATTCCCAGAATCCCCCCAAAAAGTGGGAATTGCCTCTAGGGATGTCTCTGAACTCTTTGAGGGAATTTGCACTGCCCCAATCCCCCCAGAAAACTGGGAATTACATCTGGGAATGTCTCTGAACTCATTGAGGGAATTTGCACTGCCCCAGTCCCCCCAAAGAATTGGGAATTAGTTCCGGGAATGTTGCTGAGGCCATTGAGGGAATTTGTGCTCCCAGAATCCCCAAAAAAAGCAGGAATTACCTCCGGGGATTTCGGTGAGCTCGCCCAGGGGCGGCACCGTCTCCAGTTTGTCCGCGTAGTTTTTGGCCGCCTGGCGCTGGGCGTAGCGCGCCTCGATCTCCTTCCGCGTGCGCGGGATCCGGCACTTGAAGATGCAGCACAGGGTGATAACTGGGAATGGGACACGTGGAATTCTGGGTCAGGGACTGGGAATGGGACACGTGGAATTCTGGGTCAGGGACTGGGAATGGGAAACCTGGAATTCTGGGTCAGGGACTGGGAATGGGAAATGTGGAATTCTGGGGGAGTGACTGGGAATGGAAAATGAGGAATTCTGGGTGAGTTATTCAGAATGGGAGATGAGGAATTCTGGGTGAGGGACTGGGAGTGGAAAACATGCAATTTTGTGTGAATTATTTAGGAAGGGAAATGTGGAATTCCTCCTCTGGGTGAGGTTCCTGGGAATAGGAGAGGGAAACATAGAATTCTGGGTGAGGGACTGGGAATGGGAAATGTGGAATTCTGGGAGGGATATGGGAATGAGAAACGTGGAATTCTGGGGGAGTTATTTGGAATGGGAAATGTGGAATTCTGGAGGAGTTATTGGGAATAGGAAACATGGAATTCTCGGGGGGTTCCTGGGAACGGACCGGGAGAAACAATGAATTAACTGGGAATGGGAGTGGAAAATGAGGAATTCTGGGTGAGTTCCTAGGAATGGAAAACATGGAATTCTGGCTGAGATACTCAGAGAGAAAAGTGAGAGATTCAGGGGGAGTTCCTGGGAATGGGAGTGTGAAACACTGGAATCTGAGAGAATTCCTGGGAATGGAGAGGGAAATAAGGAATTCTGGGCACAACTGAGAATGGCAATGGGAAAAGAGGAATTCCGGTTGAGTTTCTGGGAATGGGAAATGAGGATTTGGTTTGGTTATTGGGAATGGGAGCAGGAAACAATGGAATCTGGGTGAGTCACTGGGAACGGGATACATGGAATTCTGGGGGAGTTATTGGGAGTGGGAGAGGGGATCAAGGATTTGTGTTGGTTGCTGGGCATGGAAGTAGGAAACATGGAATTCTAGGTATAACTGGGAATGGCAATGGGAAAAAAGGAATTCTGGGGGAGTTGTTGAGAATAGGAAATAAGGAATTCTGGATGAGTTTTTGGGAATAGAAAAGGAGAATTGAGGATTTAACTGGGAATGGGAATAATGGAATTCTGGATGAGTTTTTGGGAATGGGGAATATGGAATTCTTGGGGAGTTCCTGGGAATGGGAGAGGGAAATGAGAGTCTGTGTGAGTTCCTGAGAATGGACAGCGAGAAATGAGGATTTAACTGGGAAAGGGAGAGGGAAATGTGGAATTCTGGGTCACTTATTTGGAATGGGAGAGGGAAATTAAGAATTCTAGGGGAGGTTCTAGAAATGGGAGAGGGGATCAAGGGTTTCCATTGGTCACTGGGAATGGGAGTGGGAAACAAGGAATTCAGGGGGTAACTGGGAATGGCAATGGGGAAAAAAAGAATTCCAGGTGAGTTATTGGGAATGGAGAGGAAGAAATGAGAATTTAACTGGGAATGGGAGGGGGAAGCATGGAATTCTGGGTGAGTTACTGGGAATGGGAAATGTGGAATTCTGTAGGCGCACAGTTTGTGGTGATTGGCAGCGGGGCTGGAGTGAGTGCCCAGGTGAGCTGGGCCATGCAGTGCCCAGGTGAGCTGAGCCATGGAGGGGGGGCCCAGGTGTGCCCAATTGGAGAGGGAGCAGAGGGCACACAGGTGCCAGGTGTGAACGTGAGGGGATAAAGGGTTGGGCAGGAGAGCCAGAGGGGCTGAGGCCTGGGGCCTCCTGAGGTGGGGTTGCTGTGTGTGGGGTGGAACCTTCTGGAATTGTATGGGGACGCCCTGGGTGCCCCGGCCATCTCAACAGTGACGTGCTGAGACAACTTACTGGGAATGGGAAGTGTGGAATTCTGGGTGAGTTATGGGAAATGGGGAACTCTGGGTGAGGGACTGGGAATGGGAAATGAGGAATTCTGGGTGAGGGACTGGGAATGGGAAACATGGAATTCTGGGGGAGTGGCTGGGAATGGAAAATGTGGAACTCGGTGTGAGGGACTGGGAAATGTGGAATTCTAGGTGAGTTATTTGGAATGGGAAAAGAGGAATTCTGGGTGAGTTCCTGGGAATAGACAGGGAGAAACAAGGATTTAACTGGGAATGGGAGCGAGAAATATGGAATTCTGGGTGAGGTACTGGGAATGGGAAATGTGGAATTCTGGGTGAGGTACTGGGAATAGTGAGGGAGAAATGAAGACTTAAGTGGGAATGAGAGAGGAAAATGTGGAATTCTGGGTGAGTTTCAGAGAACGGGAGAGGGGATCAAAGATTTGCATTGGTTGCTGGGAATGGGAGTGGGAAATATGGAATTCTGAGTGAGGTACTGTCATGGTTTGACCACGACCGGTACAGGGAGAGGAAAGTGAAGAATTCTGGGCTGAGTTCCTGGGAATGGGAAATGAGGAATTCTGGGTGAGCTATGGGAATGGGAAATGTGGAATTCTGGGTGAGTTATGGGAATGGAGAAGGAGAAATGAGGATTTAAGTGGCAATGGGAGAGGGAAATACAGAATTCTGGGTGAGTTCCTGGGAATGGCAATAGGAACCAAGAGTCTGGGGGAATTCCTGGGAATGGGAGATGGGAACAAGAATTTGCATTGGTCACTGGGAATGGGAAATGTGGAATTCTGGGTGAGTTATTGGGAGAGAGAAATGAAGATTTCTGGGTGAGGTACTGGGAATAGGAGAGGGAGAAACGAGGATTTAACTGGGAATGGGAGAGAGAAATGAGGAATTCTGGGTGAGTTCTGGGAATGGCAATGGGAAACAAGGATCTGGGGGAATTTCTGGGAATGGAAGATGGGAACAAGAATTTGCATTGGTCACTGGGAATGGGAGTGGGAAGTGTGGAATTCTGGGTGAGTTCCTGGGAGAGGGAAGTGAGGAATTCTGGGCTGAGTTGCTGGGAATGGGAGTGGGAAACAAGAGGATGTTACTGCGAATGGGAAGCATGGGAATCTGAGGAAGTTCCTGGGAACGGCAGTGGGAAGCAAGCAATTCAAGGGATAACTGGGAATGTCAAGGGGAAAAAAGGAATTCTGGGGGAGTTTCTGGGAATGGAGAGGGAGAAATGAGAATTTAACTGGGAATGGGAGAGGGAAGCATGGAATTCTGGGTGAGTTACTGAGAATGGGAAACAAGGAAATCTGAGGGATTTACTGGGAATGGACAGGAAGAAACGAGGATTTAACTGGGAATGAGAGTTCCTTGGAATGGAAAACATGGAATTCTGGGGGAGTTATTGGGAATAGGAGAGGGGAATATGGAGTTCTGGGGGAGTTCCTGGGAACGGAAAATGAGGATTTGGGTTGGATACCGGGAATGGGAGCAGGAAACACGGGAATCTGGGGGAGTTCCCTGGGAATGGGAAACCGGGAGTTTGGCATTACCCCCGTTTTTTATGGGATGGTGCCACCTTGTGGGATGTGCTGGGAGGTGGAATCCACACTCGGATCAGATTCCTGGATTTACTTGGTTTATTTAGTTTAATTTTATTAATATTAATATTAACGTTAATATAAATGTATTTATTGGCTATTTAATAAGTTAATATTAATATTATTAAACAATTAATACAATATACTTATTAATTGTAATGTTATATACATTATTCTTCATAACATAAAATATTTGTGTTAAATATTAATATATTATTCCGTAAATATGATTTAAATTAGTTCATTTTATTTTCTTGTTTATTGTAATAACAGTGAAAATAAAACTATTAATGACAACTATAATTACAATCAACTTATTATTATTTATAACATAGAAATAGGTTATTCCATTAATATAATTTTATTAATTCTAATACTTTATAATAATAGAAATTGTTATTTAAAATAATAGGTCATTAATAAAGTAATACAATATTATTAATTAAAGTTACATTAACAATGCAATTACCTGTAAAGCATAATTCCTGTCTTTGTATTTTATTTAGATCTATATTTAGTTCTTGTTTTAGTTTTGGTTTTACAATTATTTCCATTTTTAACTTTATATTTTATATTTAATTCTATTTTGAATTTTAGAGTTCTATATGAATTCTGTTTTTAAATTTTACATTTTTGTATTTATTTATATTTTTTAATTTCCTATTTTATGTCGAACTTCATTTTTTATTTTTCTATTTATTTCTATTGTTTAATATCCTATTTTCATATTTCATTTACTGTAATGCAATATAATATATTTGTTAATTTATCTTTAATTAAATTTTAAATTTTTCTGGTTTTCTATCTATTTTTATTTTTTAATTCTATACTTTTATATTTATTGCTATTTTTAATTCCCTATTTTTATATTTATTTTTATTTTTAATTCCCTGCTTTTCCATTTCACTCCATTTCCCAATTCCCTGTTTTCCATGGATTTTCTCCATCCCAAATCCCATTCCCAGCAGGGATGGGGGTGGAGCTTGGGCCGTTCCTCCTCTGCATTCCCGCTGGGAAATCCCTCCGGAATTCCCACCCCCAGCTGGGAATTCCAACGCAGAGGAATTCCTGAACTCCTGGACACCTGAAGGGAATTCAGGAAACTCCGGGATCACTCCCAGGGAAGGAATTCCCTTGGAAAGAGATTTCAGGTAAGAATCTCCAGTTAAGAGCTGGGACCTCCCTCTGGAATTCCCACACTCAGCTGGGAATTCCAGCCCAGAGGAAATCCTGAATTCCTGGACACCTGAAGGGAATCCACAATTCCCAACCCAGTGCATTCCATGATTCCCAACCCAATGCATTCCATGATTCCCAACCCATAGAATCCCAGGAATCCCAGCCTGAATCATTCCACAATTCTCAACTCGAATCATTCCAGGATTCCCAATCCAAATCATTCCATGGTTCCCAACCCAACACATTCCATGATTCCTAACCTGAAGCATTCCATGATTACCAATCCAAAGAATTCCAGGATTTCCAACTTGAATCATTCCATGATTCTCAACCCAATGAATTCCATGATTCCCAACCCAATGCATTTCATGATTGCCGACCCAAAGAATTCCAGGATTTCCAACTGGAATCTTTCCACGATTCCTCATGCCAAGCATTCCATGATTCCCAACCCAACGCATTCCATGACTCCCAGGCCCATGGCTCCATCCCGGACTGGGGCAGGAATGTGGTGCTGGAGCCGATTCCCATCCCTGGAATTTCTGCAGGTGCTCCCAAGACGAATCCCTGGCGATTGCCACCAGAGAATCCCTCCTTGTGCATTCCTGGGATTCCAGAGCACGCCCTGGGGAGTTTCCCAGAGGAAAATCCCTGGGAATTCCGGGACTCACTGATGGAGAGGACGAAGAGGGCGAAGATGCCGACCACCTGCCAGAGGCGCAGCCCCCAGATCACCACGGTCTCCGACGTTATCGGGTCCGGCTTCTGCTTGGGAGGCGCCGTGGTGGCCTGGGAAAAATACAGGGAAAAACCCACAGGAAAAGGTGGATCAGGACGGAAAAATTCCCAAAAATACTGTGGGAGGTGATGAGAGCGTGGGAAATGGTGGAGAGGTTGGTGAGGCCTCAAGGATTCGGGAATGTTGGAGGGATATTTAAGGAATCTCCTTTTCCAGCCATTCCTTGGCTTGCTCTGGAATTCCTTTCTCTGCTTTCCCAATGGACTTTTAGGATTGGGATTTCCATCAATGAGGGCCTGAATGAGAAAATTCCTGGAAAAACTCCTGGAAAAATTCATTTTTTCCAATGAATTTTAATGGAACCACAGGATGTTGGAAAGCTGCGGATCCAGGAGGAAGCAGGATGGAATCACCAGGAAATTCTGGGATAAAAAATGGTGGAATTTTTTAATGGAAAGATAAACTCAGCTTAAACCTAAAGGATGGAAATCCTACAAAATATTCCAGGGGATTTTAAGGGAAGATTTTAAAACAGCAGCTGGAAAACAGCTGGAATATACCCGGTGCCCCAAAAAAATTCCTGATTTTTGGGGAAGTGGAATTCCTGAGCAATCCCTCCAGGAATTTTATCCTGAGCTGGGAATAAAGGATTATTCCCAATTTATCCTCCTGGGATTGGCTCAGATCCGGGATCCAATTCCCAGAGAAATCCCTCAATATCCCATTGTTCGCTGATCTCTGGGATCAGGAGCAGGGAAGGATTTTTGGGATCATGGGCTCATCCTGGGATTTAGGGATTTTTTGGGATTTAAGGGCCAATCCTGGGATTTTGGGATTTTGAACCTATCCCAGGATTTTCTAATTCTCTTCCCAAATTTTGGGAGAACTTCCAGCTCTGGGAATTTTTCCAAAGGCCTGGGAGTGAGCCAAGCTTTTCCTCAATCAAATCCAAGATTTAAAGGGATTTTTGCCCCAAATATTTCCTTGCTTTTTTTTCCCTTTATTTTTTCCTTATTTTGGGGTTTTTTGGGAATTTTTTCTGCTGCCAGAATTATTTTCCTCTCCAGCTTTTTCTTCCTCCTCTGTTTGCTCCAGCCTGGCTGAGCCGGAATCGAATTATTCAGGATAATTCCATTATCCAATTATTTCCAGGAATAAACTCCTCGCAGAGCTTTTGCTTTTCCAGAAAAAAAAAACCTGGAATAAACAAAGCAGATCCAGGAATTCTCACTGTTTATCCTGATTTTTTGGGCTTGGATGTTTTATTTTTGTTTTCTGGGAATTGTCTGGAATAAAATGGGAAATTTTCCGGTTGGCTGGGTCGTCCTTGGGATTCAAGGAAGGATAATTTGGGAATTCTGCTCTGTCAGGGGAAGTTCTGCCTCATTTCTCCCCTTGGGAATGGTTGGACAGCTCAGAAAACCTGGAATTTTTCCTGGAGCAGCAGCCTGGCCTTGGAGTGGATTCCTGGATTTATGGAATGCTCAGGTAGGATGGGATGGGGGAAAAGCAGGGATTTGGTTGGGAATGAGAGGCTGGAAATCCTGGAAAAAATCAGGAAAAGGGAAAGGATGAGAGGCTGGAAATCCTGGGAAAAATATGGAAAGGATGAGAGGTTTGAAATCCTGGGGAAAAATGGGAAAGGGAGGGAGAAGAGGATGGAAATCGTGGAAAAAAAATCAGGATAAGGGCAGGGGTGAGAGGTTTGAAACCCTGGAAAAAAATATGGAAAGGGAAATCCTGGAAAAAACCAGGATAAGGGAAAGGATGAGAGGCTGGAAATCCTGGGATAAAAATATTGGAAAGGAGAGATGAGAGGTTTGAAATCCTGGAAAAAAATGGGAAAGGGAGGGATGAGAGTCTGGAAATCCTGGGAAAAAATATGGGAATGAGAAGTTTGAAATTCTGGAAAAAATATCTAAAGAAAATCCTGGAAAAAAAATCAGGATAAGGGCAGGGGTGAGAGGTTTGAAATCCTGGAAAAAAATATGGAAAGGAAAGGAGTAGAGGCCAGAAATCCTGGGGAAAAATATGGGAAAGGGAGGGATGAGAGGCTGGAAATCCTGGGAAAAATCAGGAAAGGGAAATCCTGGAAAAAAATGGGAAAGGAGGGAGAAGAGGCTGGAAATCCTGGGGAAAAATATGGAAAAGGACGGGGATGAGAAGTTTGAAATCCTGGAAAAAATATGGAAAGGAAATCCTGGAATGAAATCAGGATAAGGGCAGGGGTGAGAGGCTGGAAATTGTGGGGGAAAATGGAAAAGGAGGGATGAGAGGTTTGAAATCCTGGAAAAAATGGGAAAGGGAGGGAGAGGAGGCTGGAAATCCTGGGGAAAATGTGGAAAGGGAAATCCTGGGAAAAAATAGGGTAAGGGAAAGGATGAGAGACTGGAAACACTGGGAAAAATCTGGAAAAGGGATGAGAGGTTTGAAATCCTGGGAAAAAATAAGAAGGGAGTGATGAGAGGCCAGAAATCCTGTAAAAAAATCAGGAAAATGGATGAGAGGCTGGAAATATTTGGAAAAGAAAAATCTGGATAAGGGCAGGGATGAAAGGCCAGAAATCCTGGAAAAAAAATATGGAAAAGGGAAAGGATAAGAAGTTTGAAATCCTGGGCAATTCCTGGAATTTTCTAATCTCAGAAACCGCAGCCAAATTCTGCTCCAGGAATTCCCAGGTGGAGCAGGGAAAAGGATCCAGAGGGGGAAAAGTGAAAGTTTTTGGGAGCTGGGATTTGTGTTCCAGGCTGGAATTTCCCTCTGGAACTGCAGCCAGGGCTCGGGAGCCGCTCTTCCCTCCCGGATCATTCCTGGGTTTTCCATAAATTTGGGAATGCAGAGTCATCCTCAGGGAAAAGGTCCGGTGGAGGGGCAGGAATTCCATGGAATCCCACAATTCCATGAAATCCAGGTTTCTCAGGGAAATGAGGGAAGGTGGGAGAAGAAAAACCCATCCCAAACATTTCCAAAATTTTCCAAATCTTTCACGGGAACATCCATCAGGAATAGGATTTGTGGGATCATTTTTGTCCCGCTCCTCAACTCATTGAAAAACCGGGACAAACCCGCGATTCCAACCCGAAATTCCCAACCCAGCCTATCAGGAAGCACCAAAAATTCCCCAAAAAAACCTCCTTGGATCCACCTTAAATTCCCGGCTGGTTGTTTTCCAGGGAAATCCCCCATTCCCGGCCCTCATTCCCACTTTTCCAGCGGGATTTCATTCCTCACCTCGATCAGCTGCGCCACGGAAAGTCGGGATCGGAGCAGGACGAGGCAGGAAAATCCCCAAAATTCCCACCTTGGATCCCACGCCATCTTCTTCTCTTCTCCTGCCGGGATTTTCCCTCTCCTGCCGAGCCTGGAATTTTTGGGGATCTCGGGAAAAGTCCCGGCCTGGCTTTGCCAGCGGCGTCCTCCGAGCGGAGCAGCGCTGGGAGCCGCTTATTAATTAATTAAATTAATGAGGCGGTGTCGATGACGGAGCCCCGGGAGGGGGGATCGGGAGCACCGGGAGGAATTCCTGCTGCTCCAGGGGAACAATTCCTGCTGCTCCAGGGCATTGCTGGGCGTTTCTTTCTGGGTTTTTTCCAGTTTTCTTTTTTCCCCTGTTTCTTTTTTTCCAGTTTTTTTTTTCCAGTTTTTCCCCCAGGTGTTCTTTAGATTTTTTTTTTCAGGTTTTCTCAGTTTTTTTTTTTTCTTTTTCAGTTTTTCTTCCCAAGGTTTTTTGTTTCAGGTTTTTCCAGGCTTTTTTTTTCGTTCCAGGGTTTTTTCCAAATTTTTTTTTTCCAGGATTTTTCCAAGTGATATTTTGTTTGTTTGTTTGTTTGTTTTGGGTTTTTTTTTTTTACCA
>JAWMQZ010000118.1:1464264-1481305 GCA_035584835.1 Tangara arthus
TTTTTTTTTTTTGTCCCAAGTGGTTTGTTTTGTTTTGATTTTTTGGGGGTTTTTTTGCCTTTTTACCCCCCCCGCAGTGTTTTTTTTCCCCAGTTTTTTTTTTTTACTTTTTTTCTCCCAGGCTTTTTTTCAGGTTTTTATCCCCGTTTCTTTTCCCCTTCCTCTCCCCCCTTTTTTTTTTTCCAGTTGTTTTTTCCCAGTTTAGGGGGATTTTTCGGGTTGTTTTTTCTTCCTTCCCAGTTTTTTTTTTTTTCCCCTTTTTTTTCCCCAGACCCTGTTGCTTTAGGGAGTGAAATTCTTGATTTTATTTTCCTTAAAAAAAAAAAAAAAAAAACCCAAACCCCTTGGATTCAAGCCAAGCTGGATGTTTGGAATTCTGGGATTTCAGGGATGTGTCCCTGCACCTGCATTTTGTGGAATTCTTTGAATTTTCTGGGATTTCAAACTCATCCCATTCCATGGGCAGCAACAGCTCCCAAGATCCCATGGGATATTCCAGGGATATTCCAGCTTTTCTGGGAATTCCATCCCAAAATCCCACAATACCTTTCTTGATTTTCAGGAAAGTTTTTCCAGGAAATTTCCAGGATTGTGGGATTTCAGGCAGCGCAAAAAAGGGCTCCGGGAGTATCCCAACATTTTTAGGGAATCCGAGAGAATTCCGGGATCAAACCATTCCCATGGGGAAGGGAAATTCCAGCAGCTCCAAGATTTAATCCTGGATCAGCCTGCGATTACTCCAGGAATTGAGAATCTTTGGATTTGGGGGAATTTTCCCGGGGAAATCCTTGGGAATTTGGGAAGAGCCACGCGGTGGCAGCAGCGAGACAGGGAATTCCCGCTTCCCGAATTTCCTCTGGAATTCCAAGCTGGAGTTCCAAGATTTTAAGCAATTCTTCCCACTGAATTTTTTTTGTTTGTTTTTTTTGGGAAAGAGGCTCCTGCATCCAAGATTTTCCTTGTTCCTCTCTCGCTCTCTCCTCTTTTATTTTCCTGCATTTCCCAAATTTCCTGGTTTACAAAAAATCGGGATAAAACTTTGGGAGATCTCGAGGAATTCCTGGGATTTTGGGGTTTGGTTAAAAAATTCCCTCTGGAAGCAAAAGGGATCAAATGTGGGGAAATCCTGGATTCCAGAGGTTTGGGAATGGAAATTCTGGGAAGTGGTTCAGAGGATTTTCTGGGGATGCATCCCATGGGCTCAGAGGATAAACTCCGGGAATTCTGGGATGGGAATTCTGGGTCATTCCTGCTGCCTCAGTCATAAGTTGGGAATTCCAGCTCCTTCCTTTTATTCCCAGAGTTTTGGGAATGGAATTCTGGGAAATGCTGTGGAAATCTGGGATCTGGTTAAGAGGATTTTCTGGGAATTCATTCCAAGTGCTGTAATATAAAATCTGGGAATTCTGGGTTTTTTTTTGTATTCCCAGAGCTTTGGGAACGGAAATCCTGGGATCTGGTTCAGAGGATTTTCTGGGAGTGCATCCCATGGGCTTGGAGTAAAAATTCTGGGAATTTGGGGATGGCAATTCCAAGTTATTCCCTGTGCTTTGTCCATGAGTTGGGAATTCCAGTCCCATCTTTTTATTCCCAGAATAATGGGAATGGAGTTTTGTGGAAATCTGGGATGTGGATATGAGAATTTTCTGGGAATGCATCCCATGAGCTCGGAGTATAAACTCCAGGAATTCTGGGATGGGAATTCGGGGTCATTCCTGGTGTCTCATCCATTGGTTGGGAATTGCAGCTCCATCCTTTTATTCCCAGAGGTTTGGGAATGGAAACTCCAGAAACTGGTTCAGGGAATTTTTTGGGAATGTATCCCATGTGCTGGGAGTATAAGCTCTGGGAATTTTGGGATGGGAATTCCAGCTCCTTCCTTTTATTCCCAGAGGTTTGGGAATTTCGGAATTCTGGGAAATGCTGTGGAAATCCCAGCATGTGGATAAGAGAATTTCCTGGGAATCCATTCCAGGCGCTGGAATATCAGTGGGAATTCTGGGATGGAAATTCCAGCTCCTTCCTTTTATTCCCAGAGGTTTGGGAATGGAAATCCCAGGATCTGGTTCAGAGTTTTTTTTGGGACTGTATCCCCAAAAAAAATGGGAGTAAAAGCTCTGGGAATTCTGGGATGAGAATTCCAGCTCCTTCCTTTAATTCCGAGAGCTTTGGGGATGGAAGTCCCGTCATGTGGATAAGAGGATTTTCTGGGAATCCATTCCAGGCGCTGGAATATCAATGGGAATGCCGGACTTGACCAATCTGGGGGAAGCTGCGATTCCCAAATCCACAACAAAGTGGAATTCCAGAATTTTTTGTTTTGGAAAACGCCATGGAAATCTCGGATGTGGATAAGAGAATTTTCTGGGAATTCATTCTAGGTGCTGGGAGAATAAACTCTGGGAATTCTGGGATGGGAATTCCAGCTCCATCCTTTTATTCCCAGAGCTTTGGGGATGGAATCCCGGCATGTGGATAAGAGGATTTTCTGGGAATGCATTC
Source organism: Tangara arthus (assembly GCA_035584835.1). NCBI lineage: Eukaryota > Metazoa > Chordata > Aves > Passeriformes > Thraupidae > Tangara > Tangara arthus. Next base: position 1,466,767 of record JAWMQZ010000118.1, read on the forward strand.
CAGGTGCTGGAATATCAATGGGAATGCCGGGCCTGGCCAATCTAGGGGAAGCTGCAATTCCTAAATCCATAATGAAACAGAATTCCGGGATTTTTCCTTTTGGAAAACACTCTGGAAATCTGGGATCTGGTTCAGGGAATTTTCTGGGAATGCATTCCAGGTGCTGGGAATTTAAACTCTGGGAATTCCGGGATGGGAATTCCGGGTCATTCCCATCCATGTGTTGGGAATTCCAGTTCCTTCCTTTTATTCCCAGAGCTTTGGGGATGGAATTTTATCCCTTTGGAAGAGGTTATGGAAATCCTGGGAATGACCAGGATTAGGGAATTTCCTGGGGATGCATCCCATGGGTGTGGAATATCAACTGGGAATTCTGGGTCATTCCTGGTGTCTCATCCATCAGTTGGGAATTCCAGCTCCTCCCTTTTATTCCCAGGGGTTTGGGAATTTTGGAAAACGCTGTGGAAATTTGGGATCTGGATAAGAGCATTTTCTGGGAATGCATTCCAGGTGCTGGAATATCAATGGGAATTCTGGGATGGGAATTCCAGGTAGTTCCTCTTATTCTCAGAGGTTTTATTTTCAATTTTCTTGTATTTTTATTTTATTTCTTTTAATTTCTTTTATTTGTTAAAAACTTTAACTTTTTTTCTTGGGTTTTTAAATTTTATTTTGAATTGATTCTATACTTTCTTTTATTTTTCTTTCTTTCATTTTTTAATGCTTTATTTATTTTTATTTAATTTTAAAGTTTTCCTCTATTTTATTTCAATTTTATTATGTCTTAAATTTTACTATTATTTTTTATTTTTAATTCTTTACTTTAGAGTGGTTTAATTTTATTTTTTGTTCATTTAGTTCTTGTTTTATTTTTTATTAAATTTTACTTAATTTTATTTCATTTCTATTTTATTTCATTGTTGATTTTCTTTCCATGTTATTATTTTTTAATTTTATTTCTTTTTATTTGAATTTTAAAGTTTTATTTTCCTTTGAATTCTATTTTAATTGATTTGATTTATTTTTTTATTTCAACAATGACATAAAACAAAAATTAATTTTATTATTTTAATTAGATTTAATTTTATTTTTTATTTTTAATTTTATTTTAAATTTTAATTTAATTTATTTTATTTTATTAAATTTTATTGTATTTTATTTTAAAATTTCATTTATTTTTATTTATTTTATTATTTAATTTTATGAAATCCGGGAAAATCCAGGAATCTCGGGAATTCGGGAAATATTCGGGAATTCGGTGCCGTTTCCCTTTAAATTCTCCCCGAGCCCTTCCCGGCTCGGGTTGCAGCCGATGGAATTTTCCAGCGCCCGAGGTTTCCATGGAGACCGGGAATGTCGTGCTGCACCTTGGGAGAAAAGAATTCCAAGAATTTCACGTCCTTCCCTTTGGAATTGGGGCTGGAAAGGAGCCGGAGCCAAATCCCCGTTCCCATGAATCCGGATCCCGGCTGATCCCGAGGTAAAAGGGAATTTTCGACTCCCGGAGATGCCTCTGGAATTGTTCCTGTGGGATTTTGTGGGAATCGAGGGGTTCCAGCTCGGGAATTTTGGGATTTGGGAATGTCTGTGCCGATGTTCTGGAACTTTAGGAACGGATCTGAAGGCACAAGGGAGGATGGGGAGCTGGGAATTCTGGAAAATGCTGATCCATGGGAATTGTGCCTCATTTCCTACAAATATTCCCAAATCCTGGACATGGATGGAACATCGGGAATGGGATAGATATTCCCAAATAATGGACATGAGTGGAACATTGGGAATGGGATAAATATTCACAAATCCCTGCTGGTTCCTATGGAATGTTGGGAACGGGATCGAACGGTGGGATAAATATTCCCAAATCCCTGAAATGGATGGAACGTCGGGAACGGGATAAATATTCCCAAATCCTTGAGTTAGATGGAACACTGGGAATGGGATAAATATTCCCAAATCCCTGATAGGGATGGAACACTGGGAACGAGATAAATATTCCCAAATCCTTGAGTTAGATGGAACACTGGGAATGGGATAAATATTCCCAAATCCTGGACACGGCTGGAACATGGGAGTGGGATAAATATTCCCAAATCCCAGAGTTTGATGGAACACTGGAAATGGGATAAATATTCCGAAATCCCCGAGATGGATGGAACATCGGGAATGGGATAAATATTCCCAAATCCCTGCTGGATCCCTGCTGGTTCCTATGGAATGTTTGGAAAGGGATGTAACAGTGGGATAAATATTCCCAAAATTCCTAAATTGGAAGGAATGTTGGGAACGGGATAAATATTCCCAAATCCCTGCTGATCCCGATGGAATTTTGGGAATGGGATAGAATGGGGGGATAAATATTCCCAAAATCCCTAAATTGGATGGAACATCAGGAATGGGATATAATGGGGGTATAAATAATCCCAAATTCCTGCCGGTCCTGATGGAATATCGGGAATGGGATGGAACGGTGGGATAAATATTCCCAAAATCCTTGAGTTGGATGGAAAGTTGGAAATGGGATACAATGGTGGGATAAATATTCCCAAATTCCCTAAATTGTATGGAATATCAGGAATGGGATATGATGGTGGGATAAATATTCCCAAATCCCTGCCGGTCCTGATGGAATGTCAGGAATGGGATACAAAAGGGGGATTCCCTTGGATGAGGGAACTTGGTGTCTCCAAGTCCTGACAGATCTCAGGGAATGTTTGGATGATGATCCCAGAAACATTTTGGGATGTCCTGGGCAGGAGCAGGAACTGGATGATCCTGGAGGATCCTGTTTTTTTGTGGATCATTATGGATGTCTCTCTCCTTTGGAGGTGGGGACAGGGCCAGGTTGTCCCCATGGAGCTGGGAAATGTTGGATACAGATGGAATGGTTGGATAGGGATGGGAAAGGTCACTCCAAGGCCACCAACTTGTGTGGCCACAGAAAAAAGTCCTGGAACGTTTGGGATGGAAGAGACCTCTGCAGGTTCTCCAGAGAAACCAGTTCCAAACCTTTTGTCTCTTCTGCCTGGCTCCGGGTGCTGGTGAAACCCAAGGAATGTTTGGATAACAATCCCAGAAATCTTTTGGGATGTCCTGGGCAGGAGGAGGAGCTGGATGATCCTGAAGGATCCTGTTTTTTGTGGATCATTATGGATGTCCCTGTCCTTTGGAGGTGGCTTCCAGCCCAGTGGGACAGGGCCAGGTTGTCCCCATGGAGCTGGGAAAGGTTGGATGTAGATGGAAAAGGTTGGATAGGGATGGGAAGGTCATTCCAAGGCAATCAACTTGTGTGGTAAAAAGGAAAAAAATCCTGGAATGTTTGGCATGGAAGGCACCTCTGAAGGTTCTCCAGAGCAACCAAATCCAAGATTTCTTCTCTCCTTTCTCTCCTCCGTATCCAAAGGCTGGATAGGGATGGGAAAGGTTGGATAGGAATGGGAAAGTCACTCCAAGGCCACCTACTCATGTGGCCACAGGAAAAAGGTCCTGGAATGTTTGGGATGGAAGGCACCTCCGAAGGTTCTCCAGAACAAACAATTCCGAAACTTCGTCTCTCCTGTCTCTACTCCACATCCAAAGGTTGGAAGTGGATGGGAAAGGTTGGATAGGGATGGAAAGGTTGGGAAGGCTTGGGAAAGGTTCTGAAGGGTTGGATGTGGATGGAAAAGTTGGAGATGGATGGAAGAGTTGGATGTGGATGGAAAGGTCATTCCAAGGCCCCCAACTCCTGAGGCCACAGGAAAAACCATCCCGGTGGTGATGGAGCTCAAGGAATGTTTGGACAGCACCCTTGGAAAAGCTGGAACGGGATGGATCCAACCTGGAACCCTCCAAAGGAAGGGACAAACCCTTGATCCCGATCCAAGGGCTGAGAATTCCCTGGGAATAAAATATTCCTGGGACCTGTCAGTCGAGCCAGACCGGTTCTGGAACCTCCTGGAGAAATTCCAGCGGCAGCCGGGTGGGGGAACTGCCCCGGGAATTCCCATGGAATTCCGGCCTCTCCTGGCCCATTCTATCCGATCCCATCCCACTCTTCCCTAAATCCTCCTGCTTATCCCAACGGGATTTTCCTAAAAGGGAATTTTCCGAAATGAACCCTGGAATTCCGTCCTGGTTTCCAACAGCTCTTCAAAGCAAATTCCCACTGCTGATCCTGGTTTTTTCTTGGGATTTGTTTTCCAATCCCTCCCTCATCCTTTAGGGAAAGGTTTGTGGTGTCACGGTGAAAAAAAGCGGGATTGAGTTTTGGGATTGCAGCTCCACATCCCCCGTTTTCCAGGAATATGAAAATCCCGGGATTCTGGACTTGCAAAGCAAAAATGTGGGAATTTTGGGGTTGGATTTAGGATTTTTTTCGGAGGAGGGGAAATGGTTCCTGGGGCTGAGGTGTCTGGGATCTCCTTAAAAGGGTTTTGGAATTTTGGGGTTGGATTTGGGATTTTTTAGGAGTAAGGGAAGTGGTTCCTGGGATGAGGTGTCTGGGGACTCCTTAGAAGGTTTTGGGAATTTTGGAGCTGGATTTGGGATTTTTTAGGAGGAGGAGAAAGAGTTAAAAGTGGCTGAGGTGTAGCAGAGAACTCTGGGAGCTCCCGAGAGAAGGATTTGTGGGTTTGGGGTTGGATTTAGGTTTTTTAGGAGGAGGGGAAAAAGTTAAAGATGGCTGAGGTGTCTGAGGTATCCTGAGGGATGAATTTGGGAATGTTGGAGTCGGATTTAGGGTTTTTAGGAGGAAGGGAAAGAGTTAAAGGTGGCGGAGCTGGAGCAGAGGACTCTGGGACCTCCTAAGGGATGGATTTGTGGGTTTGGGGTTGGATTTAGGGTTTTTAGGAGGAGCGGAAAGAGTTCCTGGGGTTGTGGTGTCTGGGATCTCCTGAAAAGGTTTTAGGAACTTTGGGGTTGGATTTAGGATTTTTTTAGGAGGAAGGGAAGGAGTTAAATGTGGCTGAGGTGTCTGGGGTCTCCTTGAAAGGTTTTAGAAACTTTGGGGTTGGGTTTAGGATTTTGTAGGAGATGGGGGAATTGTTAAAGGAACCTGAGGTACACAGAGAACTCCGGAACCACCTGAGAGATGGGTTTGGGATTTTTAGGGTTTTTTAGGAGGAAGGGAAAGAGTTAAAGGTGGCGGAGCTGGAGCAGAGGACTCTGGGACCTCCTGAGGGATGGATTTGTGGGTTTGGGGTTGGATTTAGGGTTTTTAGGAGGAGCGGAAAGAGTTCCTGGGGCTGAGGTGCCTGGGATCTCCTGAGGAATGGATTTAGGTATTTTAGGGTTGAATTTAGGATTTTTTTAGGAGGAAGGGAAAGAGTTAAAGGTGGCTGAGGCGTCTGGGGTCTCCTTAAAAGGTTTTAGGAACTTTGGGGTTGGGTTTAAGGTTTTTTAGGAGGAGGAGAAAGAGTTAAAGGTGGCTGAGCTGGGGCAGAGAACTCTGGGAGCTCCTGAGAGAAGGATTTGGGAGTTTGGGGTTGGATTTAGGGCTTTTTAGGAGGAGCGGAACGAGTTCCTGGGGTTGTGGTGTCTGGGATCTCCCGAAAAGGTTTTAGGAATTTTGGGGTTGCATTAAGGGTTTTTTAGGAGGAAGGGAAATGGTTAAAGCTGGCTGAGGTGGCGCAGAGAACTTTGGGATCTCCTGAGGGATGGATTTGGGAATTTTGGAGTCGGATTTAAGATTTTTAGGGAAACGGAAAGAGTTAAAGGTGGCTGAGGTGTCTGGGGTCTCCTCAAAAAGTTTTAGGAATTTTGGAGTCGGATTTAGGATTTTTAGGAGGAAGGGAAACGGTTAAAGGCGACTGAGCTGCACAGAGAACTCCGGGACCGCCTGACCGAGGGATTTCTGGGTTTGGGGTCGGATTCAGGATTTTTTTAGGAGGTGAGGAAAGAGTTCCTGGAGTTGAAGCGTGTGGGATCTCCTGAGGGATGGATTTGGGTATTTTAGGGTTGGATTTAGGATTTTTTTGGAGGAAGAGAAATGGTTAAAGGTGGCTGAGGTGTGTGGGAACTCCCGAAGGACGGATTTGGGAATTTTGGGGTGTGATTTAGGAGGAGGTGAAAGAGTTAAAGGTTGAGATGCAGCAGAGAACTCTGGGACCGCCTGACCGATGGATTTGTGGGTTTGGGGTTGTTTTTTGGGGTTTTCAGGAGGAGCGGAAATGGTTAAAGGCGGCTGAGCTGTCAGATCTCCTGAGAGGATTTGGGAATTTTGGATTTAGGATTTTTAGGAGAAAGGGAAAGAGTTAAAGGCTGAGGTGCAGCAGAGAACTCTGGGAGCTCCTGAGGGCAGGATTTGAGTTTGGGGCTGGTTTTAGGGTTTTTTAGGAGGCGGGGAAATGGTCCCTGGGGCGGAAGGGTCTGGGATCTCCGGAAAAGGTTTTAGGAATTTTGGGGCGAGGTTTAGGCTGTTAAGGAGGAGGGGGAATGGTTAAAGGCGTTTGAGGTGTCTGGGATGTCCGGACCGATGGATTTGGGATTTTTAGGGCTGGATTTAGAATTTTTTAGGAAGAAGGGAAAGGGTTAAAGGCTGAGCTGCACAGAGAACTCCGGAATCTCCTGACGGATGGATTTGGGAATTTTGGGGTTGGATTTAGGATTTTTAGGAGGAGGGGAAAGAGTTAAAAGTGGCTGAGGTGTCTGGGATGGATTTGGGAATTTTAGGGTTGGATTTAGGATTTTTTTAGGAGGAAGGGAAAGAGTTAAAGGTTGAGGTGCAGCGGAGAACTCTGGGAGCTCCCGCCCGAGGGATTCGGGAAGTTTGGGGTTGGTTTTGGGGTTTTAATGCGGAAGGGAAGCGGCTCGTGACGCATGTGAATGGCAGGAAAAAAAATCTCCTTTTCCAAGGAATTCCTGGAATTCCCAACAAATGGGAGCGAGCCTGGAAGGAGGAAGAAAAAAATCCCCAAATTTTTTTTTTTTTTTTTTTTTTGTTTTTTTTTTTTTTTTTGGGAGAAGCGCAGTCGGAACAGAGCGAGGCTGAGAAGCGAAACTCGCCCCAGACCCCTCCTGACCTTTTTTTCCTTTCACTTCTCGAAATTTCAACTTCCCGAAAGTTCAACTTCCCCGAAATCCGGCCTGACAAAATCCGGGATGACAAAATCCGGCCTGACAAAATCCGGGATGATTTAAATAAATAAATTAAATTAAAAAAAAATAAAAGTCGGGGGGAAGAGGAGGAGCAGGAACTTTGGGGAGCCAAGATTTGGGCTTTTGTAATCCCGGCTCCCGTGGGTGTTTGGGATTTGGGGCTCTGCCTCCAAATGTGGGAGGGAAAGATGGGAGGGAAAAATTCCAGCCTCGGGAGCACCGAGAATTCCCGGATTTCTGCGCCTCCCGGAGATTTTTCCAGCCGGGAATTTTCCTGCGCTGCCTCATTCCAGGTGGGTCACTCCAAAAAATCCAGCAAACTTTGGGATTTCCTGCTTGGTTTTGGGATCAGTTTGCTTTAGTCCGGAGGAAACTTGGGAATGTTTTCCCCAGGTAGAACCGGGATCAAATTCCAAATTCCGGAGCGGATTTTCCCACAAAACCCCGCTTTTCCCTAAGGAATTTCAGTTCTTTTTAAGGAATTTCACTCCCGGAATGAAACCAACCCCGATCTAAAGCCGGTCCTTGCTCCCACCGCGGCTTTTCCAGGCGGGACTCCCCGATCCTGCTCCTGCAGGGAGGGATTTTCCAGCCTCGCCTGGAATTCCAGGGCGGATGAAACAAAGCCGGAGAAGCCGCGGCGGTGCCAAGAGATCAAGAATTAAAGCCGACTTGATAAGCTCGGTTTAGCAGGTTTCTGTCTCGGGGGAGGCGATCCCAAAAGAAACCCTTCCAGGGGCTCCAGAATTCCATGGAAAGTCGGGATTCAAGTTTCAATTTGGGGCGGAAAGCGGCGCTTTGGAGGTTTTTAAAAAATAATAAAGAGTTAAAGGCAGAGGAGGGGCTGGGCTTAAACTTTGGTTTATTTTGGGGCTGGGTTTAGTCTGTGGTTTAAACTTTGGTTTCATTCGGGGCTGGGTTTAAACTTTGGTTTAGTTTGGAGCTGAGTTTAAACTTGGATTTAGTTTAGGGCTCGGTTTAAACTTTGGTTTAAACTTGGGGTTCATTTGAGGCTGGGCTTAAACTGTGGTTTAGTTCGGGGCTGAGTTTAAACTGTGGTTTAAATTGGGGCTGGTTTTAAACTTTGGTTTAGTTTGGGGCATGTTTTAAACTTGGGTTTAATTTGGGGCTGATTTTAAACCGGTTTAAATTGGGACTGGGTTTAAACTGGTTTCATTTGGGACTGGGTTTAAATTGGGTTTAAACTTCGGTTTAGTTTGGGGCATGTTTTAAACTCGGGTTTAATTTGGAGCTGGGTTTAAACTGGGTTTAAATTGGGTTTATGTAGGCCTGGCCTAAAGCTGAGGCTGTTCAGGGCAAACCCCTTTGGAATGTGCAGTTGCTCGCTGGAGTGGCTTCAATCCCAAAGAGCAGGAAAATGGGAATTTTTGGGAATGTGGGCGGGGTTATCCCAAAAATCCAGCCTGGAGTGCTTTTGGAGGCCAAAAATCCGGGAATTCCAAAGAAATTCGGGAATAACAGGGAGGAACAGGGACTACAGTTGGGAATTTGGAGATTCCCGATTCCAGAGTTGGTTTTTTGGGAATAGGAGCAAAATAAACCTCGGGAAGCCTCCTGGGTTTAGGTTTGGTTGCTAAAACCAGCTTTAGTTAATCCCAACCTGGCTGAGCCACAGGCCTGACCTGTTTGGGAATGTTGACATTCCAAAGGTGTTGGAAAAGGCTTCATGCAAAGCACCTGGAATTCCCTTGGGAAAGGCTTTGGGCAGGAAAGCTCCCGGGGGGAATTTCTCTGGGAATTGTGGGAAATTCCTCCAGGAGTTGTAGGAATTCTTTCTGGGAATTGGGGGAACTTTCTCTGGGAATTGGGGGAATTTTCTTTGGGAAAAGAAAAATAATCCTGACGGATTCCATTAATTCCTGAAGGAAATAATTCCAGGCTTTTCCAAATATTTTGTGACCCTGGGATCATCAAGAGTTTGGGAAATGAGGGATGAGAATGGGATTGGGAGGGATGGGAAGAGATTTCTCCTTCATCCTGTGGATTTCTGGGATTTTCCCTTCTGGAATGCATCAGGATAACCACAAGGAATTAATTCCAGTCTTTCCAGCATTGAGATCATTGGGAATTTGGAAATGGGTGGGATGGGAATGAGATTTCTCCTTCATCCCTTGATTTCCAGGATTTTCCCCTGGGAAAACCCCTCTGGAATTCGTTAGGATTAACACAAGGAATTCCAGGCTTTTCCTGATTATTGGGAATTTTGGAAAAGAGGGCTGGGAATGAGCAGGACAGGAACGAGAGTGGTGGGAAGTGATTTCTCTTTCATCCTTGGGATTTCTGGGATTTTCTCCTGGAAAAACCCCTCTGGAATGGGAAAATCCCCATCAGGATTAACATGAGGAATTAATTCCAGGCTTTTCCAGCTCTGAGATCATTGGGAATTTGGGAAAATTTGGGAAAATTCAGGAAAACTGGGCTGGGTTGTCTCTGCTTGAGCTGTTTGGTCTCTCTTCCTTTTCCAACTTTTCCCGAGGATTTTTGGGATTGGCTCCACTCGGGAACACCACCAAGGGCAGGGAAGCTTTGCTGGAAATCCAAGGAAAACCTTGGAGATGGAATCCAATGGATTTCCAGGGTTTTGACTCATTCCCGCTGTTTTCCAGGCCATGTCCACAGCTGGAATTTCGGGAATTTTGGGATCGTTGCTCCAGCTGGAGGAAAGCTTCTCCTCCTGCCTGGCCCGGATCGACGCCCTCGTCCTCAAACCTCTGCTCCAGGCAGGTAAATTCCGGGAATTTTTCTCTGGAATTCCCACCTGGAATCGATCTGGGAAGGGATTTCTGGCTGGAATTCCTGCTGGAAAGAGGAAATGTTTTGTGGGAATGTTTTCCTTAAAATTGGGAATTGGGAGTGAGACCAGGGTGGTTTTTTGGGATCAGTCAATGTTTTCACTGGGATCAGTGTTCCTGATCCAGGGAAGTTCCTGGCCCTGATTTTCCTGCGTGGGGCTTTTCCAGGAATTCTTTTTGGGATGACTCCAAGGAAACTGGGAATGGTTCCATGGGAAAAGGGCGGGAATTTTCACTCTGGGGCAGTGGGATGAGGGTCCAGAGAGTTTGGGATAGAGTTTGTCCCATTCCAACAAAACCAGCTCCATGGCCTCCAAAAATTCCTGGAATTTCCCCTGTTTTTTCCATTTTTCCCATTATTTTCCTCTCTATTTTCCCAAATTATTCAATTCATTCCTTCCAACCCAAACAACTCTGAAAATTCCTGGAATTTCCCTTTTTTCTGATCTGTTTTTCCCTTTTTTTTTTTTCTCTCTATTTTCCCAAATTATTCAATTTATTCCAGCAAAACAACTCCTTGGCCTCTGAAAATTCCTGGAATTTCCCCTTTTTTTTCATTCTTCCCATATTTTCTTCTCTCTACATTCCCAAATTATTCAATTCATTTCTTCCAACCAAAACAGCTCTGAAAATTCCTGGAATTTCTAATTTCCCAGAATTTCTCAAGCACAAAATTCCACAAAATCCCTTTGGAATTCCACCTTTCCCACAGGATTTTCCCAATTTTTCTCTCCCAGAACCGCAGGATCCAAAGGAAAAGGAGAACTTCCAGCTCTTGGTGCTCCTCAACGATCGCTTCCAAACCCTCTGGAATTTCACAGAGGAGAATTCCCGGATCCTGAGGGGGAAATCCCAGCTGGAAAATTCCGGCTGTATCCAGGATTTTTACATCCTCTGGAAAGGAGAAGTTTTCCTCAGCCTCTACATCCAGTGAGCACCGGAATACTCGGGAAAATGGGATTGAGTTGATCCCGTTGGGAATATTGGGATGAGAGCCCACAGAGGGAAAATATCCTTGGGAAATGGGTTGGATGTGGTTTTTTCCAGGATTTTGTGGTTTTGGGTTGGGATCGGAGATCCCAGCAGGAATTAAATTTTATGGAGAGCTGGAATTCCATAAAAATCTTCAATTCTGCATTTTTACTTCTCCATGGAAGCGGCCAAAGCTTTCCCAGTGTTTGGGATTTCCCAGTTGGGATTTTCCAGGTGGATGAGGTTTTGGATGATCCAGAGGAATTTTCCTGAGATTTTATTCCTGGTTTTTTTTTGAATTAAACCCAGGTTTAATGCTGGGGAAATGTGGGAGTTACCTGGAAAATGTGGGATTTGCTGGGAATTTTTGGGATAGCAAATGCAGATATTGGAAGAAAATCTTGGGACATAGGAGATGGAAAAAGAAAATTCCAAGTTTTACTTGGAAAAATAAAGCTCAGAGCTGGAGTGTGACAACTCCTTTATTTCTATCCCAGAATTCCCAAATTTTCCCAGTTCCCTTGGGAATTCTGTGGTGAAGAGTCTGTGAATGAACAGCTCGGATCAGAAAATTCCTTTATGGAATTTCTTTATGTAAAATCTGATGGAAATGGATCCCGGGATTATCAGCACTTTTGCCTTATCCAAGTCTGCCAAAAAAATCCTGAAATTAAGATTGGGAAAGAATTCCAAGATCTGATCCAACCTTTGATCCCAATATATGAAACATCTGGGCCTGCATTTTTCCAGAGGTGCTTTTATGGGATTAAGGGAACTTCCCAAGAAGTTTGAATCCATAAATTCATCCCGAATTTCCCTCTCCAACTCCTCCTTGGAATTTTTTCCAGGTATTTCGTCACCTTCGCCAACTTTGTCGTGGTCCAAGGCTTCGAGCAGGCTGCCAGGAGCAAGAGGTCAGTGGGTGGAGAATCCTTGGGAATTTTGGGAATCCTTGGGATACGGGAACACCAGAGAATCCCAGAATTCCAGAATGGTTTGGGAAATTCTCCCAAAAATCCTCACATCCTATCCTGGGCCGACTCCCACTATGGTTGCTCCAAGCCTTTCCAACCTTGGACAATTCCAGGATTGGATTTTCCTCTTCCAACCACCCTCAGCTCCTTCTGGAGTTGGAAACTTGGGATTTGGGGAAAAGATGGAATTGAAGAGAGGAATCTGGCTGGGAATTCCCACTTGTCCCAGATTTTTCTGGAAACAGGGAATGAAAACATGGATTTCTAAGGAGCACGTTCCCAATTTTTCCATGACTCCTGTTATCCATGGATGGATTCCCTCTTTCCCAATTCCCTCTTTCCAACCACCCCCAGCTCCTTCCGGAGCTGGAAATTTAGGATTTGGGGATTTAAGGAAGGGGTGGGAATCTGGCTGGGAATTCCCACTATTCCCAGATTTTCATGGAAGCAACAACTGCAAGCGCGAATTTCTAAGGATTTTTCACGCCTTTCTCCATCCTCACCATGCAGAAAGTTTGGAAAACAGAAGAATGGGAATTCTGGGATAATTAACGACCCTTTCTCATCATTCCCAATTTTCCAGCGAGGCCTGGAAGCTGCACAAGGCGGTGCTGAAGGAATTCCTGCGGGATTTCACCTCGGAGAGCTCCCTGGGCCTGGCTCTGCACTTGGTGCTCCACAAACCCTTCCGGGAGCACGTCCAGAGCTACCTGCAGCTCCTCTCGCAGCTCCAGGAGCAGCTCCAGGAGGTGGGAATTCCCTGGGATGCGCAGGGGATCTTCTTGATGGGTTTTGTGGGAAGAAATATTGCCTAAAATTCAGTCTGGATCTCCTCTCCTAAATATTCCATAAAATCCAGCCTGGAACTCCTTTCCTAAATATTCCCAAAAATCCAGCCTGGACCTATTTTGATGCAGGATGGACACGTAGCTAAGTATTCCCAAAAATCCAGCTTGGAGCTCCCTTCCTGAATGTTCCCAAAAGTCCAACCTGGACCTATTTTGATGCAGGATGGACGCGTTGCTAAATATTCCCAAAAATCCAACCTGGAACTTCTTTCTTAAATATTCCCTAAAATCCAGCCTGGACCTGTTTTGATGCAGGATGGACACGTAGCTAAATATTCCCAAAAATCCAACCTGGAACTTCTTTCCTAAATATTCCCTAAAATCCAGCCTGGACCTTTTTTGATCCAGGATGGACGTGTTGCTGAATATTCCCAAAAATCCAACCTGGAGCTCCTTCCCTAATTATTCCCTAAAATCCAGCTTGGAGCTCCCTTCCTAAATGTTCCCAAAAGTCCAACCTGGACATTTTTTGATCCATGGTGGACATGTTGCTAAATATTCCCTAAAATCCAACCTGGGCCTTCTTTTCTAAATATTCACAAAAATCCAACCTGGAACTTCTTTGCTAAATAGTCCCTAAAATCCAGCCTGGACCTCCCTCATTCCAGGAGGGACATGATACTGAATATTCCTGAAATTCCTGCCTGGACATTGCTAAACATGAAATAAATAAATAAATATTTAAATTTAATGTTTAAATGGATAAAAGTTCCCTAAAATCCAGCCTGGACCTCCCTTGACTCAAATTTGCAGCATTCCTGAAGTTTTCCTGTTCTTTCCTAGGGGTCAGAGCGGGATGTGGTGGCCACTGTGGTGCAGGAATTCGGGAAACTGGAATCCTTCATTGGCCAGGTCCTGGATGAAGCCGTCTTCACCAAGGAGCTCTGGAAATCCCTGGGCTACAAATTCACCGTGAGTCCCAAGGGAATTTGGGGTGGATCAGGAATTTGATAAGGATGAGGGGTTTGGTATGGATTGGGAATTTGAAGTGGACTGGGGATTTGATAAGGATGAGGAATTTGGTATGGATCAGGAATTTGATATGGATGAGGAATTTGAAGTGGATTCAGAATTTGTTAAGGATGAGGAATTAGATGTGTATCGGGAATTTAGTATGGATCAGGAATTTAGTATGGATCAGGAATGTAGTATGGATCAGAAATTGGAAGTGGATGGGGAATTTGATAAGGATGAGGAATTGGAAGTGGATGGGGAATTTGATAAGAATGAGGAATTTGATATGGATTGGGAATTTGGTATGGGTCAGGAATTGGATATGGATGAGGAATTTTAAGTGGATTGGGGATTTGATATGGATCAGGAATTTGGTACAGATCGGGAATTTGATAAGGATGAGGAATTCGATATAGATTGGGAATTTGATAAGGATAAAGAATTCAAAGTGGATTGGGAATTTAATATGGATTAACAATTTGGTGTGGATCTCAAATTTGATAAGGATGAGGAATTTGATATGGATCAGGAATTTAGTATGGATTGGGAATTTGAGGCTGGAATTCAACAGAGAAGAGTTGGGTGGAAGAATTGGGGAAACTCGCTGGGGGTTTCAAAGCCAAGTTTGTGTCCCAAGTGTGTCACTGTCACTGGAACCCCGAGCCAGAGGGAATTTGATGTGAACTGGGAATTTGATAGGCATCAGGAATTTGATATGGATCAGGAGTTTGATTTTGATTGGGAATTTGATATGGATGTGATGTGGATTTGATGTGGACCAAGGAATTGAGGATTGAAGTTGACAGAACACAGATGGGTGGAAGACCTGGAGAAACTCACTGGGGATTTTAATGTTGAGTTTTGTGTCCGGTGTCAGTTTTGTGTCCAGTGTCACTGGAACCCT
>JAWMQZ010000118.1:1527053-1537789 GCA_035584835.1 Tangara arthus
CCATCCCTGCCCTCTGGCAGTGGGAGCCATTCCCTGTGTCCTGTCCCTCCATCCCTTGTCCCCAGTCCCTCTCCAGCCTTGGAGAAGGAGTGGGGAGCACCCAGGATGGGTGACTGGAATTTCATGTCCCAGCTCCGTCCCTGGCTTGGATTTCTGTCCCCAAATCCATGTCTGACCATGGAATGGCCACCCTGGCCCAGCCCTAAGTCCCTGCTTGCCTCCCTGCTGGTTCCTGGAAGTGGGAATGGGACAGGGCAGGTGTCCATTGCTCTTCTCCCGAATAATCCATGTCCAGAGGTGGTGGAGCTGGAGACTGATCTGCTTTTGGAATCCTGCTGGTTTCAGCCATCCATGGATTCTCTGGCAAGGAATTTGTGCTGGGTACTCCAGCTGCTGATTTAATTTGAGCCTCTCTGGTTCTTCCACTGAAACCAGGAATGGCCAATCCCTTTTCCCTTTGTCTTTTCCCCACCATCATCTCCCATCAATCCATCCTCAATACTTCCATTGTTAATAATTCCTCATATCCCTTTTTTTTTTTTAATTTAATCTTTGCCTTTATCCCAAATGATTTTTCCATCTTTATTGTGGTTTTCAGGCCTTGTTTGGCTTTTGGAGCTGCCGTGACCAGAAATGTTTGGCAGCAATATCCTGACAGGAAAGGGGATGTTTTCCTCATCCCATTCCAATGTCGGCATCACACGCTCACACCTGCACTGGCCCCTATTCCCAAAATTCCAGCCTGCTTTAATCAGATTAATGGAGCAGGCAGAAAGCCCCACCCTTTAATTAAATTTAATTAAATGAAAATGTTACATCCCAATCAAGTCCATTGTTTTCTTCGCTTGTACACAAGCCTGAATCCCCTGGAGGCAGGAGCAACAAATTCCCAAAGATTTTCCAGGAATGCTTTGTGGAGGTGATTGTTGACCGAGGGGAAAGCAGTGCCATGGATTGTTCTCACAGTTTACTGGGAGTTGGAGCTGAGTGTCCGGAACATTCCTTGGCACAAACAATTTGCTAAAATTGGTGCAGCCATCCAGACTTTTGGCTGAGGGTGGGAAAGATCCGGCGTCTCCTCGGATCCATCATTTGGTGAGCACGAGCAGCACAACTGTTCTTGCCTTAAAATTCCTTGTGGGTACCTCAGGGAGCCTTTGGTGAGGGGAGGAAAAGGCTGGCTACGTCCCAGATCAGCAATATTTGAGATTTCATCTGATTGTAAAGTCAGGGGCAGCCAGAGGAGACTTTGATCTGCTCAGGGAATCCTGGAATGGTTTGGGTTGGGAGAGACCTCAAATCCCATCCGTTCCCACCTCCTGCCTTGGGCTGAGGCACCTTCCACTGTCCCAGGGGGATCCAAGTGTCCAACCTGGCCTTGGACACTTCCAGGGATCCAGGGGCAGCCACAGCTGCTCTGGGCACCTCTGTCAGGACCTCACCTTCCTCAGAGCCAGGAATTCCTTCCCAAAATCCCATCTAAATCTACTTCTTCCAGCTCAAAGCCATTCCCTGTGTCCTGTCCCTCCATCCCCTGTCCCCAGTCCCTCTCCAGCTCTCCTGGAGCCCCTTTGGGCCCTGCAAGGGGCTCTGAGCTCTCCCTGGAGCCTTCTCTTCTTCAGGATGAACATTCCCAGCTTTCTCAGGAATTCTCCAGGCCCTTCCCTGGACACGCTGGTGGAAACTGGAGGTCCTGCTCCTTCCCATCTCTCCCATTCCTTCATTCCCTCAAGGAGAAGAACCACGCTGTGTTTGCTGGAATCTCCAATTCCACTTCTCCATGTCCTGGAATTCCGTTGGTTTATCCTTCTTTTTATAACTCTTAAGATTGTCTTTAAAACCATCAGAATTTTTAGCAAAAATATTCCAAGATTTTGGATTTTGGTGGCAGCATTCCCAAAACTTCCTTGGTGGTTGCACCATCTGGGAAGACGATTCTGACCCCCAGAGAAATCTGAGGTTTTCCTTGGATTCCGGGAGTTGGAATTTTCCCAGAAAAAGAACAAAGCGAAACATAAATATTCCAAACCTTTTTTTTTTTATTTTAAGAGGGGGAAATTCTGTTTATTTTGTGTTTGCTCTGTTGTCCCTGCTCTGTTTGGAATCCCGAGTGTTTGAAGTGCTCCAACCCTCGATTATCTGGGAACACGTGGTCCCAGGGATTTCTGCGGGAATGCTGAGGCTCTCACACGTGCTTGGAAAGGCTTTGTGGAACAAAGGTAAAGGAAAAATCCAATAACTTGAGGATAAATTCTGCTGTCTGAAAAGGATTTCAGAACATTCCATCCCGTGCCACCCATGTGTCCACTGAAATGAAAACTTTTCGTCTCATTTTCCACTTTTTTGTCTCCTTTTCCTCTGCCAAAATTGAAGGAAATCTTCTTTCTGCTTTTGTCCTATTTTTTTAAATTTTTTTTTTCTTTATTTCTTTAAATCAGGTTAAACTTCAGGAGTTTTTATGGAGGAAGGCCCGACTTCAGGAACATCCTTCCCAATTTTTTGTTCTAAGGAAGCTGAAGCAAAATGTGCTGGAGAAGGGTTTGAGTTGGATTTAGTCCCTGATGGCTGGGAGAGGGTGGTGAGGCACTGGAAGGGATTCCCCAGGGAATGGGCACATTCCCAAGGCTGCCAGAGCTCCAGGAATATTTGGACAATGCCCTCAGGGTGGGATTGTTGGGGTGTCTGTGCAGGGCTGGGATTGGGACTGGATGATCCCTGTGGGTCCCTCTAGCTCAGGAAATCCCATGGTTCCATGATTCCATGACAATCCTGTTCCTATTCCGTTTCTAAATCCCAATTCCCATGCACAGCCGCCCTGAGCCTCCCCTCAATGCCTCAAGGGAAGGTTTGGATTTCTGGGAATATTCTCATGGGAAGGGTTGTCCAGCCCTGGCAGTGGTGGAATCCCCGTTCCTGGAAGGATTGAAAATCCATGTGGATGTGGCACTTTGTGGGGACTTTGTGGTGGCCTTGGCAGTGCTGGATGATTGGACCCAAAAAGGGCTTTTCCAACCTCAACAATTCCATGATTTTTTCCATGTTCAGGCCTGACACCTTAATTCCATCAGCCATTCTCATGGCATTACAATATTTTTAGGGAAACTCACCAATCTTTTGGGATCAATGCCAGGAATATCCAGGAAATTTCTTTCCAGAAGAAAGGATGGGAGGCTCAAGCCCTCCTCGTTAAGGCAGAAGTTTAACAAGGTTTGAACAGGGTTGGTTTGTGTGGAATTAGGATTGAAGGGGTGGATTCAGGAATGCCAAGGAAATAGGAAAAAAACCCTAAAGGAGAGAAGAGATTTTGAACTTGGAAAAGGAAATTTTTTGCTGCCACATTGTAAGAAATGGAATTTCAGTGGAATTTATCCACTCACAAATCCCATCCTTGCAGGACCTGATGCTCCTTTCTCCAAATCCCAAACCCTGGCTGCTTTCTCAGCATGAAAGATTCCAATGTTGGCACTGGCGGGGTCCAAAAAGGGAAAGTGTGGCTTGTTCTCCAAGGGGGAAATATTGGTGTGACTCCTGGAATGTGAAAACATCCAAAACTTTATAAAAGAGGATTAAAACTCTGAGGGAAAGAGCCTTGAGGCAAAACAATTCCAATGGGAGCCAGCAAGGGAGAACCATGAAAATAAATTATCTATTTATCCTGCAAACTGAGGGAGCTTGGAAATAATAAAAACATCACAAAAGCATTCCTGTTCATGGGAATATTCTGGAAATATTTTTTTAAAAGATAGAGAAAAAAAAAAAAGGAGTTTTTTCCTCCTTGAAAAAACTGAAGAAATTTAAAGTTTATCAAGACTGACCCTCTGTGTCTGAGATTTTAATGGAAAATAATTCCCTCTGTTTGGTTGGGAATATGGATAAAGTGGAAAAGTTGCCTGGAAAAATGTGGAGGAACGAGGATTAAGTGGAATTTTTTATTTGGGCTTGAGCGTAGAAGGGAATTTTTGGAAATTAAAAGCTGCTCAATGTTTAATAAAAGATGGATAAAAATGGATATTGGCCTCAGTTGGGAAAATTTAGGACACAGAAAAAACAAATGGAGGCACAAAACCGATTTATGGCTCGTGGAAGTGGATACTTGGCTCATGGAAGTGGATACTGGGGAATGTGGGTAATTCCAGAAGTGGGAAGAAGTCTGGGATTTAGATGGAGATTGCTTGGAGAGGTGGTGAGCTCATAACCAGCCTGGAATTGCCGGTGGCTCCCGATCTCCTGCTCCATGCCCAGAAAAGCTGGAAATTCCTTCCAGGGATGATCTCTGTTTGGAACCAATGATTTGAAGGAAATCTCAGGAATTCTCGTCGTGCCAGAGGCAGGAGCTGTAACACCAGGAATGGTTAGGGATGCTTGACCAGGAAAGTGGGAAATGCCAGAAGGTCTCAAATTTGGGGGTTTTAAATAATTCTAAAGCTCCAGGCAAATGGAAATCCTGGTGTCCAACCCAGTGGATGACTTTGCAAAACTCATCTTTAAGCTGCTCCTAAGTGAGCCAAGCTAAGCTGCCTAAATTAACCCAATTAATTTGGGCTGAAATGAGCTTTTAAATAATTGCAGAAACACCTAAAGCAGGTTTTTCAACAATTAAAATAGATTTAAGCCAAAATAGCTCGGAGAGAGTGGGAATTGTCCATGAACAATTCCCGACTCCTGGTTGCTTCCGAATTTTCATTCCTGATCAGTTTAACTTAATATTAGGGAAACATTAATTAATATTAGGGAAAATGAACCATATTTTAATTATTATTCATGATCCACCCCCTCCCAGAGAAGATGAGCAGGCCTAATTTGAAGTCAGGGAGGTTGAGGCTGGATCACCACAGACCTGGAATGGGAATGATTGCATGTGGAGATCATTCCAGATTTGGGTTTCACACCTGGATCACAACAGACCTGGAATGGGAATCATTGCACGTGGAGGTCATTCCAGACTTGGATTTCCTACCTGGGTTGCCACAGACCTGGAATGGGAATCATTGAACATGGAGGTGATTCCAGACATGGATTTCACACCTGGATCACCACAGACCTGGAATGGGAATCATTGCACGTAGAGATCATTCCAGATTTGGGTTTCACACCTGGATCATCACAGACCTGGAAGGAGGTCACTGCATGGAGAAGTCATTCCAGCCTTGGGTTTCCTGCTGGATCACCACAGACCTGGAATACGAATCATTGAACATGGAGGTCATTCCAGACATGGATTTCACACTTGGATCGTCACAGACCTGGAATGGGAATCATTGCACATGGGCACCATCTCGGCCAAGGATTTCACACCTGGATCACCACAGACCTGGAATGGAAATCATTGCACATCTCAGCCAAGGATATCTTACCTGGATGGCCAAGACCTGGCAGGGAATCATTGCTCATGGAGGTCATTCCAGCCTTGGATTTCACACCTGGATCACCCCAGGCCAGCCCAGTACTGCGGTTCCTTATGAACATCCCATCTCCTCTCTGGAGCACTTGGAATATCCAGAAAGGAAAGGAAACAGCTGCGGATGTTCAAGTTCAGGGATTGGAGACAGGAAATTCCAGGCTCCGCTCTGGGAGGTGCAAATCCCTGGAATGCTGTGCCATCCCTCAGGGTTCCCACCAACGCTCTTCAGACCAGAATGTGACTTTTCAGCTCCCTCATTCCTGCCCATAATTCCCATTTCATGAGGCTCAGGTCTTCCAGGATGGGATGAATCCCCCTCCTGTTCCCTTGGTGTCACGGATTGCAGGGATGCTGGCTGGATCCCCCTGGCATTCCCGGGAATACAAAGATTTACAGCTCCCATTACCTTCCAGAGGAGTTAAGGGCTGTGCTCCTCATCAGAACCTGCTCCCAGTTTGTGGCTGTGGCCCTTCAGCCCCACTAATGATCCCAGAAAATCTTTGGGAATGTTCCCAGTCACCTGGACTCACTGGGAGTCATGCAGGGAGTCTGGGGAACAAAAATCCTTTCTTGCACCTGGCTTTAATTACCTTTGGTTTTAATTAACTTCTGGGAGTTTCATCCCAATAATGTGGAAAAAGCGGCTTTTCCTGGAGGTTTGTTTTCCATACAGGGGAAAACTGCATTCCATTTATCCCATCCCATCACCTGCAGCCTCTGAGGGGCTTTGTCCAATGCCACTGGAATTCCCAGTGCTCCTGGAGGGATCATGGAGATGATCCTGGGCAATTCCCCATCCTCTTGTTCCCCTTGGATCCACTGCAAACTCCACCTCTCTCTGACTTTTGATTCCATGGGGTGATAATTCCTCATTTGGCCAAAAATTCCAGTTGGATTTAAGGATCTCAGTGGATTTGAGAGCTGGAGGGAGCAGATGGAATTAGGAATCTCCAGGGAGATTTGTGGTCTTCCCGTGCTTAGAGGGGGCTTGTAAAAAACAGGGAGAGGGATTTTTTACACAGGCAGGTGGTGATAGGAAAAATGGGAATGGTTTTAAATTAAAAGAGGGAAGATTTAGATTGGATTTTAGGAGGAAATTCCTTCCTGTGAGGCCCTGGAGAAGCCATGGCTGCCCTGGATAGCCCTGGAAATGTCCAAGGCCAGGTTGGACAAGGCTTGGAGCAGCCTGGGGTAGTGGAGGGTATCAGGGTTGGAATGAGATGGTCCTTAAGGTCCCTTCCAACCCAAACCAACCTGGGATTTGGTAATTCTGGGACAAGGAGTGAAATCCCTGAGTCAGGGAATGTTCTGGACACATCGCTCGCACTTGACCCGTGGCAAAGACACCGCAAATAAAACGATGGGGAAATGAAACCCTGAGAGAAGGAAAAGCTTTTCCACACCCTGTGGAAGCAGGACATGGAGAGCATCACCACAGGAATGCCACAGGATTCAGGGAATGGGATTTTCCCTATCCAGGAAGAAGAGCCACTCCATCACTAAATGTGAGTGGATTGAAACGTTTTAGGATCGAGGGAATCTTCGTCCATGAGCAGCCTGGGAGAAGCCTTAGGAGGTCACAGATTTTTCCACAGTGTCTGGAAGAGCTGGCACTGCTCCCAGTTGGAGAGGGAGCACATTCCTGGAGCAGACATTTGTCCCCCTGTGGAGTTTGTGTCCAAAAGGGACAATGAAACATCAAATCCGGGCTCTTAAAATCCATGAAGTGTGAAATGATCCAAGCCATGACTGGGAATTTATGCAGCACTTGGAATTTTCTCGTCATTATATTGGAGAGCAAAAATCCGGTGGTTCTGGAGGGTCAGGGGGACACTTTGATTTCCAAACATCCTTCAGGCAATTGGGAATGTTGAGTTGAGGATTTGAAGGGTCTTTTCCAAACTAAATTGTCCTAAAATTCCGTGATTTTGGTGGTCAATCCTGCAAAGGCAAATCCACAAAGAAGCTGAGTCTCTCCTAAAATCCCTGTCTGGGGATCCTCCACAGGACAACTCTCCGGGCCAGGAATTCACCAATGGATTTTAATATCTCTAAATATCTGCCCAATAATCCTGGAGCTGGATATCAACTCCAAATCCTGCTCCTGCTCAGCCTGATCCATGAGATTATCTCCAAAGGGGGTGGAAAGGACAATTCCCAGTCACTGGTGTGGCCAAGGACCTGATCCCACACAAATCCCACAGCATCCCCCAGCTCTATCCCAGATCTGGCTGCCCTGGAGACTGGAACAGGAGAAAATCCCATGGGACGTGTGGGATTATGCCCAATAACACTAGGAAAAAGGCTGGAATGTTAGGGAAGAAGCAGGAGGGAGAAGCTGGAGGACGATGCAGAATTGGATCATTTGAGGGAACATCACTCAGCTTAAAAATCCGGGAATGTGAGGGAGAATATGAAAATCACTGGTGGAAGCCAATAGGGAAAATCATCCTTAGGAAAACACCTCCAGAAAATTCCTTGGGAAGGTTTCACAGCCAATGCAGAGGGTTTGCTGCCCAAAATTCCTGGGGGAAATTCCAGGGCAGAAAAGCCGTTTCCAGATTCCCTGGGCAGCTGTGTGTTGGTTTCCCAGAAGGGGTCAGTCTTTCCCAAGGATTTGTGGGGAACTACCCGACTCTTCCAGAGGGAAACACAGTGCCTGGATGGATAAAATTTGGGAATAGCAGGAGCAGCTGCAGCTTCAGGTGAAATCGAGCTCGTTGCAAGTGGGAACTCACCTGACCTCATATTCCTGGCATGTGGGAATTAACCTTGGAGCGAGAGGGGGATGAGATGGGAATTGTGCTTGGAAATCCCAGAACATGGAATTAACCTTGGAGCAAGTGGGGATACAAGGTGGGGACATTGTGTTCAAAAATCCCAGAATGTGGGAATTAGCCTTGGCGTGAGCAGGGGAATGTTGTGCTCAGAAATCATAAAATGTGGGAATTAGCTCTGTCGTGGAGCAAGAGAGGGAGATGGGATGGGAATATTGTGCTCAGGAATTCCAAAACGTGGGAATTAGCACTGCCTTGGAGTGAGAGAGGTTGATGGGATGGGGATATTGTGCTCAGGAATCCCAGGATTTGGGAATCAGCACTGCCTTGGAGTGAGAGAGGGGGATGGGATGGGAATTTTGTGCTCAGAAATCATAAAATGTGGGAATTAGCTCTTCCTTGGAGCAAGAGAGGGAGATGGGATGGGAATATTGTGCTCAGGAATTCCAGAATGTGGGAATTAGCCTTGGAGTGAGAGAGGTTGATGAGATGAGAATATTGTGCTCAGGAATCATAAAATGTGGGAATTAGCTCTGCCTTGGAGCAAGCAGGGGGATGAGATGGGGATATTGTGCTCAGAAGAGTGCTCAACATTCCCACTTTTCCCCCCTAAATCTCCTCTCAGGTGCTGTACCAGGAAAATCCTTTTCCCTGCTCTGAAGTTCTGGACAAGTCCAACTCTGGCAGCAGAGAGGGATCTTAGGAAAATCTCCTGGAGCTGTGGGCCCTCCAGAGCAGTTGTGGAATTATTTAATCTGAATTATGCCTCAAAGCCAGGGAACAGTGGGAGCATCCTGGTTCTCCAGCTGTAAAAACACTGGGACCTTCCACCTGCACTAGCAGCACTTTTCCCTCTCCCATTCCTGGGTTTCTGTCCCAAATCCCATGGGGATCCATCCCTTGGGATTTATATTTTTACAGCCTGTGGATGCTGGGATTGACTTTAAAACTGATCCTGGGATGATTCCTGAAATTTGGGGAGACCCTGGAACCTTCACTCTGTAATTCCATCCCTCCTCTTTTCCACTGGTGTCTTATCCAAATTTGAGCTTGAAATCCCTGGAAAGCCACCCTGAGGAAAGGCACTGGTGATTCTGGTGGGTGGAATGACTGGAAAAGTGGGCAGGAAATCCATGTGGAAATCCTTGGATTGCTGCAGTGAGGGGGAAGATCCTAAAAGAAGAACCTAAAAAGAAGATCCCAGGTAAGAAACAAAGGAGGGAAAAGAGGAAAATGGGGACACAGGTGACATCCGAGGAATATTTCAGTTGGTCACAGCAAGGATAAACTTTTTCCTGGTGAAATGAGCTATAAATCATTGGATAAATAACAATTAAAAGCCATTTTAAAAATGATATTTCCCGTTTAAAGCCTGGGATTAAATATTTCACCTCATAAAAGCCAGTGCTTCCTGCTGGATCTCCAAAATCCGTTGGCTCTGGGTTGGGCACAGGATACAGCCCAGATTTCC
Source organism: Tangara arthus (assembly GCA_035584835.1). Taxonomy (NCBI): domain Eukaryota; kingdom Metazoa; phylum Chordata; class Aves; order Passeriformes; family Thraupidae; genus Tangara; species Tangara arthus. Next base: position 1,536,703 of record JAWMQZ010000118.1, read on the forward strand.
ACCTGGAGGTGTTCCTGGAGCAGGATCCCACCTAATTCCTTGTATGGATTGGTATTGCTGGAAAACCCAACCCCAGCTTGTCAGAATCCTTCAAGTCAGGGCAAAATGTTCCCTTGGGATGGTTACAAAAAGCCAGGAGGGAAATATTTCCTTTAATTTCAATGCTGTTCCCTTTTCTCTGTCAAGAAAAGCCCCCACTTTTCAAATTCTGTTTGTTCTTCCTTGTTATCCAGACAAATTTCAGTCACAAGGAAAATTCCTTGGATTTCAAAAAATTTATGGGAGTTTCTGGGAATCCCATGAGGAAATCTCAGTGATTTTTGGCTCTGGTTTGACCATTTTCTTGTTCCATTTCTCTGTGTGCATCAGAGGATATAAATAAATATATTTCAGAATATTCCTAAGGATGTTTTTCCATAATATTCCCAAATATATTTTCCATAATATTCCTAAGTATATTTTTCCATAATATTCCTAAATATATTTTCTATAATATTCCTAAGTATGTTTTACATAATATTGCTAAATATATTTTCCCTATGTGTAACTGTCAGGATCAGAATTCCAGCACGAAATGGATCAGATTAAATACAGACATCTACATTTTCCTAATAATCTGTTTTCTTCCATGTCAATGGAGCCTCAGGATGAGTAGGATCCCATCCATCCTAGAACTGAATGATTTAGGAATGAGCCCATCCATCCTAAAATCCACTCCTAAGGTTGGAGAAGACTCCAAGATCATCAAATCCTTTGTTGTCCATCAAATCCAGGAGAAAGTGCTCGGGTGGATTTCTGGAGCTTTTCCCAAACCGTTGCTTTTCATAAAGATTTTGGTTTTCTGGTTGAGTTAAACCAAAGGGTTTTTTTTTTTCTCCTTCCAGAATCTTCTCCATATCCACCACTGTTCCCAGGTTTTGGGATAAGGAGGAGGAATTGGAAGGGACCTTCAAGCTCATTCCACCCCTGCCATGGCAGGGACACCTCCCACTGTCCCAGGCTGCTCCAAGTGTCCAGCCTGGCCTTGGGCACTGCCAGGGATCCAGGGACAGCCCCAGCTGCTCTGGGCACCTGTGCCAGGGCCTGC
>JAWMQZ010000118.1:1540368-1551338 GCA_035584835.1 Tangara arthus
CTACTACTACTACTACTACTACTATTATTATTATTATTATTATTATTATTATTATTATTATTATTATTATTATTATTATTATTTCTCCTCTGGACTCTACCCTGGGAGATATCTCATGGAATCCAGTGAAAAACTGGGAAAAAGGTCTCTTTTCAAGGATAACCTGGCTTGCTGAATTATTCGTGGCACATTCCTGCCTCGAGCTGCAGAGATGACTTCAAACACTGAGAAGATGCGGGTTTAATAAAAAAAAAAAAAAGAAAAATAAAGAAAAAATACGGATGCAGATCCTCATGGAGCATTGGTTGTGTCCAGTTGTTGTCCTCACCCTCAGGAATCTGTAAAACTTCCCAGCAGGACAACGGGAGCAACTCTCAAAGGATGGAGAGAGCGGGGAAGGGTTTGTGGATGGGAATCCATCCAAAATCCCACCACAAACGTGTGGGAGAGCCAGAAGGAAAAGCTGGATCCGTGGATCCCAGTAGTTTATGTACATATGGGAGCCACTGAGGCCATCCAGAGTCGCTCCCAAATCCCACAAATCAGCTCCTGCTGCTCCTCCAACGCCATTCCCAACCCTTTGGTTGCTACTGTTTGCTTTTCCAGTCGGGCTCATTCCTGAGGGAAAGATGATCTGATGGGGAGGGCATGGATCTAAGACTTTGGAGAACATCCTTTGTTTCAGGGAAAATTTTTGGGAGAGTTTGTTGAAAGATTTTCATTTTCTACCCTGAAAATATTGATTTTTTCTCAATTTTCATTTAATTTTGACAACCACAAGTTAAAAAAAAAGTTGTATTTATGGGATGAAATGTTTTGGCTGTGTTTTCCAATCAATTTCAGTTCAATGAAAAACCTTGAATTTTGGAATTTTCTGCTCAAATATTCCAAATAAACCCATTTTCCTTTTCCCACTTTCCCTCCAAAGTGTGAGGAGCTCAGGAAAAACACTTTTTATTCCTTGGGTTCTCACCAGATCCATTCTCATCACAGACAAAGAAATAAAGGAAATGACACTGGAATTTTTGGGATAACAAAGAACCCTCTCCTCGATCCCACAATTTTTATGCTGATCAGTTCTGAACAAACAGAAATATTCCCTTTTTTTTTTTTTTCTCTGTGGTGACAGCAAATGGTTCAATTTGGGATTGGGAAGAGTGATGTCATTTAGCAGCTGCCTCCACAGAAGCCAAGCTATTAAATATCCTGTCTGTCATTCCTTAGGAACTCTGGAAAACCTTCTGGAGCAGGAAGGAGCAGAATCATTGGGACAGCCATGTCTGGATTCTATTTTGCTGTTAAATCTCTCATCTCGGGGTCTTGAACTCCTTTATGAAGCCAAATTCTGCCAAAATGGGTGAGAAAATGATGATTTTGGATGGAAAAATGGAGTGGGGTTCAACCTGCTGAGGGTTCCATCTCAGATATCCATGGAAAACCAGAGCCAAGACACGGGAACTTCAGGAGCTGATTTGCCTGAAATGTTTGAAGATCATCAAAATTCCAGGGTTTTCTTTTTGACTCCCCGGAGTGTGGAAGGAGCCAAGGGGAACGGCTTAAAATGTCCAATAAATCCAGCGCAGGGTGGCAGGGAAATCAGGGATAAGCTGGATTCATTCCTTCCCCACAGTAAATCGGCTTTTTCCAGAAATTTTTTATTTTTCCCTTGTGTTGCTCTTGTTTTAGGGAGGATTTTACGGGGGTTGTCAAGGAAACATGGAATCATGGAATGGGTTGGTTTGGGAGGGATTTAGGGGTCATTCAGTTTCTGGAATCCCTGGAAGTATCCAAGGCCAGGTTGGAGCAACTTGGGATTGTAAAATCCCTTCTCATGGACTGGGATAAGATGATCCTTAAGGTCCCTTCCAACCCAAACCATTCTGGAATTCTGGGATTTTGGGATTCTAGGATAAATTGTTGATCTTTCCCTGTGCTTAATGACACCTCCTGGAGATGAGTATTCCCAAATTCACCTCTGAAGATCATGGAACCATGGAGTGAACCAGCTGTCATGATCTGACCTCACAGCATTCCTGGGATATGATTTTCTTAAGGAAAATCCCTTTGCTCCATGGATCTCTGGGATGGAGAAGTTACAGCTGTGTCCATCCACTGGGATTGTCCTGGAAGCTCACTGGGAATACCCACCCCTGCTCCAGGACTGGAGACCCCTTCCTGGTGAACTCTTTTGGGATTTCTGATCAGAATTTTGCGGTTCTGCTCCTCATCCGCTGTGCATCCCAAATCTGATCCCACATCGTTGGCTTCCTTTTGAAAACATTTCCAGAATCTGGAGCCTAATTACACAGCTGTAAATCACCCACTGAGAGTTCTGCTCCTGAAAACCAGAGCAATTCCATCTCCTGACACCACCACCTCTGCTCTTGGAATGAATCCTGGGGAATACAAACAGTGGGAAGCCAAGGAATTGGGGGGGTGTAAAACAGTGGGATTTTTGATGTGTAACGCTGAGGTGTGACGGGGGCCAATCAGGAGCTGGTCCAGCTCCACTTCCAGCCCCTTCCTTAATCTCATTCCCTTCAAATGTTTCCCCTGTACACAATCCAGCAAGGGAAGAGTTCCACGCTTTGGGATTTTCCGTGAAAAAAGGGAAATCGAAGAAACTGAGAACCTGGAGGGTGAGATTTAATTAATACCAGTTTCAGCGGAACGGGTCCCTGCCTATGGAATGGGATGATCCTGAAGTCTTTTCCAGCCCAAGCGATCCTGGAATTCTGTTCACACTAATTTTTTTCTAATCTTACTTTAAAATGAATTAAAAATTAGGCTTTAAATTAGGCCTAATTTAATTTAAATTAAAATTTTAATTTAGTTTAAAATTACTTAAAAATTAGGTTTTTGAGCACAGGAAATGCTTCAACTCACTTCCAGCTGGGCTCCAGAGCTTTACTTCCAGTGGTGTGGAAAAGCAACTGGAATATCAGATAAAACTCCTGAATCTTTGTCTTCATAAATCCTGGGGATGATTCAGCTACAAAACTTCACCAAGTTATTGAAAATATTAATTATAAGATTCATATTCCCAATTTCATCCATTAAAATGTCCATGTTTGGGAAAATCTTTGTTTTTAACTACCTTTCCTATTTTTAGAGCAATCTGCAGTTCCTGATTTGTCCCACCAGTGATGATTTATACAAAAAAAAAAAAAAAAAAAAAAAAAAAAGAAGCATTTTGAAGAATTTTTTTTTGGGGAGTGGTTTTTGTCTTTTTTAGCATTTTTTGTGGAACTGGTTTGGACTATAACTGGAAAAGAGGAGCAGGGATCGGAGAAGGAGAACAAAAAGCAAAAAACAGGAAGGGATATTTCCAATTGATTTTGCTTTGGTGAAATATTGAGTGATTAAACATGAAATAATTGAACATAAGGAATGGGGATTCATCCCAATGTCTCCCAAGTTTCCTTTCCAGTTGATAAACACCAGAGCTACAGGAATATGGATGTGCTGGCTGGAATTTTTCCTGGGACATCTCTAATCCAACCTTACACTTGGAACAGGGAGAGGTAAAGGAAGGCTGGAATTCTGGATCGATCTGGAATTTTGGATCAATCTGGAATTTTGGATCAATCTGGAATCAGGATCTGGCTCAATCAAGATCAATCAATTTGAATCTGGATCAATCAAGATCCAGAACAAAAGCCAAGTTGGATGGGGCTTGGAGCAACCTGGGATAGTGGAAGGTGTCCCTGCCCATGGAATGAGATGTTCTTGAGGGTCCCTTCCACCCCAAACCATTCCATGATCCTATAAAAACATTCCAATTGTGTATCTCTCTTATTATTAGTTAAAAATATATGGTTTTAATTATTGTTTTCCGTCTTACAGGAAGCAGGTGCATTCCCAATCCAAACCCCAGAATCCCAACCCCCAATTTCCCGTTGGGAGCCAGTTTTAATACAACATTTTCCCAAAACTCTGGGGCAGAATGGAATATGTTAATCAAGAAATAAATAATGAAGAGAAGAGCAAAACCGACTGGCAGCAGGCAAAGGGAGGCAACACCTGCCCATCCCTGATTCCCTGCTCCCAAATTCCTGCGCCGGCCTTTCCCAGAGTTTTTCTCTTTCCCTTTCATGTCTCTGGGAGGGGCAGGGCAGGATTAGGGATCCCTCTGTCTCTTTTTGATGCCTGGTTGAAGGCTGATAACATTCCCTGCTGACAGCAGAGTGATGATTAGCAGGGATATAAAGGAGGGAAGTGTCCTAGAAGGAATTTTTTCCATGCCTGGGCCACCGATGGCCTCAAAGCCTCCATTGTTGCTGGTGCCCAGGTGAACAATTTGTGCCTCTGAAGGAGGAAGATACGGATCTCCACATCCCTCTGGAGAGCCATCCCAGCCTCCGGGAGTCCTCCAACCTGCTGGAATGGCTTCAGAGGGTGTAGGATGTCAAAAGGGATGTGGAGCCTCCCGGAATTTCCTCAGCTCCGCCTCCGTGCCGCGTTCAGCTCTGCAGGTGTTGGGTAAAGACACTACCGAGCTCTGACTTGCAGGGATATTCCCCAAAAATCCCTCCAGGTAGAAGTTTCATTGGGGAATTCGTCATTGTGAGGGTTTTTTCTTTATTCGTCTACACCAGGTGAGAGTTTTAGGGATGTAATTCCCTGGATAATTATCCAGGTTTGTCCTGACTTGAGCAGAATGAATCCAAGGCCAAATCTGGACAACCAGAATAATCCTTGTGCTGCTCCGGAAAAATTCCCACCTTGGACAGGTTCCACCTTCCATCAGGATGAGAATCTCCTTCGGGGTCTTAGAGGCTTGGAAATGATTAAAAGACTCCCCCAGATTTATGGAGCTGTTCCAGGGGAGGTTTAGGCTGGATTTAGGAAAAGATTCCTCATCCAGAGGGTGCTGGGCACTGCCCAGGCTCTCCTGGGGATGGGCATATTCCCAAGCTCCAGGACTGTTTGGACACTGCTCCCAGGGATGCTCAGGGTGGGATTGTTGGGGTGTCTGCAGGACTGGGAGCTGCACTGGATGATCCTTGCAGTTCACTCAGGATTTTCCATAATTCCATGATTATTTCTAATGCAGAACATGAGATTCAAGTGGAATTCCCAACTCTCTTGGTTCCAGCTGCGTTCCTGTGCTGGGGATAGGAATGAGTTGATCTTTAAGATCCCTTCCAACCCAAAACATTCCAGGATTCCGTATTTTTTCCCCCGATCCTACAGGAATTTGGAGATGCTGCTCCCTGTGTGTTTGGAGGCTTTGGGAACAGAACTGAGTAGAACTTCTGCTGGGCTCAGTTTATTTTCACCCATTGAGACTTAATATTTTAAAAAGAAATTAATGGAATTTTCGGCCACCAGGAGCGGCACCTTGATGGGATTTCGGGGGAGTTGCCATCTCCCTTCCGAGGCAAGCAAAAAAAAAAGAGGTAGAAAAAGAAAAAGGATCCATTAAAGCGAGTTTTAAACCCAGAAAAAACAGATTGGATGTCAGACTTCATCCCACTTCAGAAAGTGGAGGAGGATGTGGTTTGTCTTTGCTTTATCCAGCTGTAGCTTTATCCCAGCTTGGAACTCCAGTGGGACATCACTGAGGGATCAGCAAACCCCTCTGCCGCCGCCCGGAGGCTCCCCGAGTTGTGTGAGTTGTTTTTGTTCCTCAGTGAGGATTTATGGCTGGTGATTCACGGAGCGAAGCCGTGTTTATTTTCCTTTTCCGACGATATTCCGCGCTGCCCGCGTTCCAGGAAACATGACATAGCTGTTATTGCTAGGAACAAGCTGCCGCCGGTGGTTTGCATCCACAACTGCCCTCGGAAGGAAGGAATTCCTGGCGCTGCTCCTCACACCGGAGAGTTCTGTCCTTTCCGATATTCCTTGTTTGTTTTTTTTTTTTTATCCAGATTTGCAAATCCAACCAGGAGATAATGAGGAATTTCCTCTTGGGAAGGGGGATTTGGGGTGGGTGTGTGTTGTCTCCTCTGGAATAGCTTAGCACATTCCCGCTGTTTCCATTCTGCATGATCCAGAAGGATTTGCATCCATTTACGGCCATGTTCTCCATCCTCAGTGGGGGAAAAAATAGGAATACCTCATCCACAGGCACGGGAAAATCCTACCTGTGCAAGGGGGTCCAGTCCAAGGTCATAGAATGAGTTGGGATGGAAGGGAATGTAATCAATCCATTCCATGGGCAGGAGCAGCTTCCACTATCCCAGGTTGCTCCAACCTGGCCTTGGACAATTCCTGGGATGGGGCAGCCACAGCTTCTCTGGGAATTCCATCCCAGGACCTCATCACCTTCATAGCCAGGAATTCCTTCCCCAAGTCCCATCCAAACCTCCTCTCTGTCAGTTTGAATCCATTCCCCTTTGTCCTGTCCCTCCACCACTTGGAAATCTTCCCTCTCCATCTTTCCTGTCGCCTCCTTCAGGTCTTGGAAAAACACAGTGAGGACACCCCAAAGCTGGAAGAAATCCACAGGAGATCCAAGTTTTTCAACATTGCTGCCCAAAATCCAATGGTTTTAGGGAAAACTCTGGCTGAAGAGGGGAATTATATAAATATTTGTGCTTGGAATGTCCAATTCTCCAACGGATAACGAGGGGAATTCTGTTTGTGGGTTGGTAGAACAGCACCGGAAGGAGGTTGCATGGGCTTGGAGCAACCTGATCTCCACGGAGATGTCCCTGCCCGTGGCCAGCTAGATGATCCTTAAGGTCCATTCCGATCCAAACCATTCCAGGATTCCATGGAGATTGGGTTGTGATGTCACAGTTCCACCAAAACGCTGAAGATGAAAATCATGGAAGCTGTTGGAACATTGAACATGAGCCACGACCAAGGACAGGCAGTGGGGAGCAGGATCATTCCACATTCCAACTGGCATGGAGGATGTTTTCCCGAGGTTTTTCCCCCCTCCCAGCTCTCATCCAAACCCTGGAGACCAGGAACTCGCTGAGCACCCTCTGGTTTTGCCGGTTTTGGCTGGCATCGAGCTGCCCCCATCGGCTCTATCTGCATCTCAAGGAAATTACAAGTGGTTAACGAAGAAAATCTGAATTGTGCCAAATGTGGGATATTTTGGCAGCCTTTGAATCCCAAAAATCTAATTCCCACTCCTTTATTCCTTCATTTTAAGGAACAAGCCCTTGTAACAAAGATTTCTTGGAAACACCACCAAAATTGATGCTTTTAATTAAAAAAAAAAAAAAAAAGCGAAAAGCAAATTAAAAGAGTAATTGCTATTTTCTTTTGGGTTCGATTTTCCTACCGGAAAGTTGGAAAAGGTTATGGAAATAAACATTTCTTTTTGCTGTGTCTAAACATTTTTATTCCAAGGAATAAACATATTCCCTGGATTGGGAAAACAAAAAATACAAGGGCAAACCAGCTTTACTTTCAAAGGTGGAATTAGTTCAAGCAGATCCACCTGGATCCCTGGAATATTTGGAGGAGGGTCCCAGACCTTGGAGTGGGAATTCATCCTCTAAATGGGGAATATTTTTTGTCCCACCAGGCAGAGATTTATTTCCACTGATTTTAAATCCTCACAGGGTTGGGGACTCCATCACTGCCCTGGGCTGGAAAGCCCTTTCCATGAAGGAATTGTTCCCAAAATCCAACCTTAATCTCCTCTGGAACAACTTGAGGCTCTCATCTTGACCATTTTTCCCTGGGAGAAGATCCCAAATCCCACCTGGATCTCTGCTCCTCTCAGGGAATTTTGGAGAGTGAGAAGGTTCCCAATGATCCAGCTGAAAGTTCTGTCCTGACCAGGATTGCTGGAGATGAAATTTCTGGGAAAAACTGAGATTTAAGGAAAAAATCCCCCTCTCATGGATGAGAAAATGGACCCAACAAAGTTAGTCCTGCACCTCTCTGCTCCCCTTCAGGAATATTTTTCTGCTTCCCAGACTTTTCTTATTCCCTTCAAATATTTCCTGTCATAAATTCCTTCTGCACTTCCAACCTGACCCGTCCTGGGTCTCTCTGTGTGAGATGGGAATCCCAATTTTTGCCCAAAATAAGCAAAAATGGGGATTAAACCCAGATTTTCTGCAATTTATGGAATAATTTAAACCTGGATTATCCAACTGGCAATGACACAGTTCCTGCTAATGCTGCTCTGGGAGAAATTGTGAATTAATTACAATTAAAAGATGAGACTGGGCTAAATTTGTGCATCCTGCAGCTGAAATCCAAGGATTTGTCAGACCTTGGCACTACTGGACTATAAAAATAAAAACTAAAAATTGTTAAATGGTCAAACCAAAACTACAAACAAAAAAGAGTCAAAATAAAAAAAGAAAAATGGGAAAGTGGTGAAAATAAAAATGAAAAATGGTAAAATTGTAAAACTAAAACTAAAAAATGGTAAAAATAAAACCGAAGAATTGTTAAAATAAAATTTAAAGACGGAAAAATCATAAAAATAAAAAATAAAAAATGGTAAAAATAAAAATGGGATTTGGAGAACCTACTGTTGTGACAGGGTTATAAAAAATTAATGTACAAAGCATGAAATAAACACAGAATTCTTTGGGGTTGGAGGTTGGATAGCACAGACGGATTTAATGGCATGGATGGAATTTTCACCATTTTACCTTTTTTTAAATTAAATTTTGGATTTTTACAATTTAAAATGTTTATTTTTACCATTTTTACCATTTCTTAGTTTTGGTTTTACCATTTCACCATTTTTCATTTTTATTTTGACCATTTTTTATTTAACACTTTTTAGATTTTATTTTCACCATTTTTACCATTCTTATAATTTTTATAATTATAAGAATTATATAATACAATTTTTATAATTATAAGAAATATTATTTTACCATTTTTACTTTTATTTTTACCATTTAACAATTTTTTGTTGTTCTTATCATTTTTTCTATTTTTACCGTGTTGTAATTTTAATTTTTTACCATTTTCCCTTTTTTATTTATATTATTTTTTAATTTTACAATTTTACCATTTTAATTTTTTTTTTACAATTTTTTTGTTTATTTTTACCATCTAACAAGGTTTTATTTTTACCATTTTTAATCTTAGTGTTATAATATAACCATTTTTTAGTTTCAATTGTACCATTTTACTAGTTTTAGTTTTTATTTTTACCATTTTTCCATTTTTGTTTTTTATTTTGACTATTTTTTATTTGCAGTTTTAGTTCTACCATTTGACAATTTTTAGTTTTTATTTTTACAACTTTTGTCATTTTTACCATCCTTACCATTTTTATTTTTACAATTTTTTCTTTTTTTTTTCAATTTTACCATTCTTACTTTTACTAAATTATTTTAATTTTTACTATCTAATAACTTTTTGGTTCTGTTTTCCTCACTTTTTTTTTTTACCATTTTACCATTTTGTTATGATTTTACATTTTTACTTTTATTTTTACAATTTTCATTTTTACCAACAACAATTTTTCACTGTTTTTATCTTTTTTTAACCATATTTCCATTTTAATTTTTACCATTTTTCCATTTTAATTTTTTTACCATTTTTCCATTTTTGTTTCTATTTTGACCACTTTTTATACTTATTTTTAGTTTTACATCCAAGATTTAAATCCCTCGGTGATGGGGACAGCCCAAAAACGACCCAGAAAATCCAAAGCACTCTGGATTAGGGATGATATTAATTAATTCTCTGTGCAGAGATTAATTAATGTAACAAAACCATTTAAAAGGCTCAGAAAAGTTCCAAAACTTTGCCTCACCTTCCCTCACAGTTTTTCAGGGTTTTACGCTTTGTAGAACAAAGTGGCGAAACCCTTGTAAACTTTTAATTGTAGAATTATGTAGAATTGTAGAATTTTTTAATTAGAATTGTGTATAATAGATTTTTTAATTTGAATTATGTATAGTAACTTTAATAATTTTTAATAAGAGTATAGAATAATTTTAAATGTGGTTAGAATGCAGCTCTGTAGAGCTCAGAGGAAAGGAGTGGCTGGAATCCTTTTTATTAATAATTTATATATAAATAATTTATAGGAGTTAATTTTATTGATAATTCAATTAATAAAGCTAATATCGCTGCTTATTTTTTAAATTATTTTTATGAGGGAAACCATAATTTTTTATGGAAAACATAATATTTTATGGTTTGGGTTGGGAGGGATTTAGGGATCGTTCAGTCCCAAATCTCCTGCCATGGGCAGGGACATCTTCCACCATCCCAGGCTGCTCCAAGCCCCTCCAACCTGGCCTTGGACATCCATGGTGAGGCAGCCACAGCTTCTCCTGGAAATCCACTCCAACCCCTCCCCAACCTCACAAAAAAAAAAAAAAAATAAAAATCGGGAATTCCTTCCTAGCAAGCTGGAAAACTGGAAATTCAAATGTTGACCGAATTGATGGAGCTCTGTTGTAAGAAATGGTAATTGGCCATGAAGTTACCTCCTGAATTTCCTTAGGATGGTCTCAATTATATTTAATTTAAGAATAAAAATCAGCTGCTGCGTCTGGAGGATTCGGGCAGGTTGATTTTTGGATAAAAATTTTGGGACAAAAAATTCCTCTAAAAATTGTTCCCCAAAGTTCAAGCCTTCATTTACCTCAGTGTAGAAAACAAAGAGAGATTTTGGGGTGCCATTGGTTTGATGCCATCCCTGAGCTCCAGGAACAGCACCCTCCATTCCTCACATTCCAAGGAGCGTTGGGATGGAATTCCCTTGGATTTTGGGGCAGTTCTGGGTGATTCTCTGGGATGCTTCCATCCATGTTGGAACTTAAACGACCCAAACTCCTCAGGGCTCCATTCCAGACTGAATTCCCTTCCGGGAAAAGGAATCCTTGGGGTGAAAGCTGCAAAATCCATCAATTTCCAGCCTTGGAGCATGGATTGACAGCTGGAGTGGAATCCCATTTGTGGTGGTGTTTGCAGGGCTCCCAGAACGAGGGAAGAGATGAGGATCTGACTCCATGTTTCAGAAGGCTGATTTATTATTTTATGATATATATATTATATTAAAACTATACTAAAAG
>JAWMQZ010000118.1:1557503-1571438 GCA_035584835.1 Tangara arthus
CACAGAGCTCACCATGCCCTGATATGAAGCTCAGACCCACACACTAAAGCAGCACAGAATCTGAAAATATAAAAGCTCAAACCTGAGGCACCACTGGGAAGAGGAGATGGGCCCAGGCAGCTCCCAGCATGGAAGAGGAGAGAGGGAAAATGGAGGTTGGAATCCAAGCTTCTCATCCCTTCTGCTCCTGCAGAAATGGGTCCCTGGAATGTCTCCATTCATTCCATCCATGGAATCAACAGCCTGGGGGATTCCATGCAGGCAAAGGTGGAAGTGGAGCACAGGGACCTTCCTGTCCCCCTCCGTGCCACTGTAACCATAACCTCACTTCACATGCCAGGAAATCATGGATACTTCAGGATCTTGGATTATCCTGTAGACAGGACCAGCCATAAATCAGCTGGAATGGGTTGTCCCAAACAGAAACGAGCAAATCATGCAGAGACACAGGAACCATCCCTTGGGCTGCTCTTTTTCCCAGAATTTTGGGATTTTTCCAGGTTGGTGGTGCCCCTTCTCCATCCTGCTGTCTGGAATGAACGCCTTTAATGCCTCTAAATGCCTTTTGATCCCCTCCCAAAGCTTGAGTCCCACTGGGACTTTGTGCTGGGATCCACAGTTTTTGGGATGGGAGTCTCCAATCATGGAGACACCAAATGCCACACAGAATGAGAGGAGGAGGGATCAGTGTCTTCATGTGGGGAGGTTTAATCCAGGGGGGAAAGGATGGTTCCTACACATAGCAGAGTGAGGGAATTGCTGAATTTCCAGGTTTTGGGACATTTCTGGAAAATCCAGATTTTGAACCTGAATTCCCTTCAGTGGAAAAAAAAACCTGCTATGAGCACAAGTCTTGCAACGGGGAATTTGGAGAGCAAATTTTAGGGGGGAATTTTAAATTAAAAAGGAGGAAAAAATTATTCATGGGAAGGTTCTTCACACCCTGGCACAGCTGCCCAGGGCAGTGGTGGAATGCCCATTCCTGGAGGGATTTTAAGATGTGGATGTGGCACATGGGGACATGGATTAGTGGCGGCCTTGGGAATTCTGGATTTACAGACTTGATGCTCTTTATTTTTTTTCATCGCCATCTCCATCAGTCAATCCCCAAGGGCTCTATGGGATGTCCCTGCCCATGGAGGGGCTGGAACAGGATGATCCTTAAGGTCTTTTCCAACTCAAACCATTCCAGGATTCCCTGATTCACGTGGGAGCCCTGAGTCTTATCTCCACAACAGTGATAAGGAAACCATTGAACAGAGAAACAACGAGAGCCATCCAAAATAAATTATCAACCTGATAACAAAGGTAGAAATTCCTATTTCCCCCCCTCATCCTGGCTGCTTAAATCCCAAATTATCATCTGGAAAAATCCTGGATTTGAACTTTTTCTTGTGCCTGCTCAAGAAAGAATCCAAATAATTCCCATCTGGATGCAGCCAAAGGGTTAAACCCCTACCCAAGGGGGGCACAGGAACAACTTTTCCAGCTGCCAGCAGAATCCAGAGCCAGCTTTATCAATCCCACCTGGAGCAAATAAAACCTGTGCTCCAAACCCTTCCTTATCTCCCGGTGTTTGCCTTGGGCTGTTTGGTTTCCAAAGGTCACCGGTGGAAGCAGAAGGAGCCATCCAGGGGTGATGTTTCCTTTGGAATTGGGTGACAAATTTGCTGGGAGGGCACTGGAAAATGATTGGAAAACGGGGTAGGGAAGGTCGGGGGTGGGGGGGGATGAAGAGAAGAAGCCAAAAAAAAAATTTTTACAGCAAAATTTTCAAGGAAAATTTTCAAGGAAATTTAAAGGGGAAAAGTAAAAAAAAAAACCAAAAACAAAACATATGGATGTGTCTGCACAGCCTTCAAAATCATGCAGCTGTTGAGGAAAAGTAGGGAAGGACAGATGAAAAATTAGGATTTCATCCAGCTACTGTCTTTTTTTTTTTTTAATTTATAGGAATTACTTTTTTTTTAATGGTTCTTTTACTTGCCATGCTGCATGTGTCATTCTAATCAGTCATCATGATCAGATTTAAACATTCCCTGTGCACCTTATCAGGAGTCACCTGGTGAAAATGCCAAATTCACTCCTGGAATCAATAAACTTCCAGCCTGGAAAGGAGGTGGGAAGTGGGAGAGGAACTATTGCAGCCACTGAAGATGTTAATAAGATAATATGAGATTTTGGAGCAGAGTATTTCCCTCGATATCCACAAAAGCCTCTAAAAACCTCTCTCTGGGCTGGGTCACCACTTTGAAAAGGTATTGGAATATGGAGAATTTATTTTAGAAGCCAAGACTCCTGGACTGAAAAAAATCAAGGATTTAATTAAAGCTGAATATGGAAATTAATTTAATTTTGTGCCGATGGGTTTTGGTGTTTCTCCTCCTGGTAAAGTGCAGGGTCTGCCTGTAGTTGGACAAAGTGAACACATGGGAAAACCTCAGGAATGTTAATTTGTCTGGAATAAAATGATGATATTTACGGTTTTTAGCAGGAATTTGTAAAAAAAAAAAAGATTATTTCATAAAAAAATTAAAATCTGTGAGTAAATCAGTGAAAATTGGATTTTCTCTTGGTGCAAACCACCAATTCCTGTCTGAGGCTTAAAAACAAATTCAGGGATCACCTCTGCGGGAAATGCTTAATTAATTCCATTAATTCTTAATGTCAGTGACATAATACAGAATTATTTGGAATTTTTTTTAGTCCATCCTTTCTGTAGCAAAATTCCTTTTCCATATTTAACGTAAAACCACAATCATTTTGCTGGAGATTCTCTGAAAACTCCTGGTGGTGAAGGAATCAACTGAACACAGGGAGGTTCTCAAATTGTGCATCCCAAAATTTCTTCCTGAGAAAATTTAAGCCAATTCTCCATTTCAGGAACTCAAAGCTCTTTGGAAATGTGAAGGAATTAAACTGTGTCTGGTCTGAAGTAAGGAATTGCTTTTATCCCAGTTTTTGGCTGGGAAAACTCAGGCAGGGAGAGCTTCAGTGACTTGTTCCGGGTCACAGCTGGATGGGGAATGGAAAAGGTTGACCTGGAATTTTTTTTAAACCCATTTGCTCTGGGGTTTCTCTCCCTAAAAACCCCAAATTCCAAATTAAAATTCCATTAAAGCAGATTCCTTGTGAAGGGAGTAGGAATGGAACCCAGTGAAGGAGGAATCAAGGTGAGGTCACAGAGGAGCACAAGGACAAGCCGGCACCACTGGGGCTGGAATTGTGTTTAAGCCCATTTGCTCTGGAGTTCCTCTCCCTAAAAAAACCAAAATTCCATTTAAAGCAGATTCCTCATGCAGGGAGTGGGAATGGAGCCTCTGGAGGGAGGAATCAAGGTGAGGTCAGAGAGGAACACAAGGACAAACTGGCACCACTGGGGCTGGAATTGTGTTTAAGCCCATTTGCTGTGGGGTTTCTCTCCCTAAAATCCCCCAAAATTCCAAATTAAAATTCCATTTAAAGCAGATTCCTCGTGGAGGGAGTGGAATGGAGCCTGTGGAGGGAGGAATCAAGGTGAGGTCAGAGAGGCATACAAGGACAAGCTGGCACAACCGGGGATGGAATTTTGTTTAAGCCCGTTTGCTCTGGAGTTTCTCTCCCTAAAAAAACCCCAAATTCCAAATAAAAATTCCATTTAAAGCAGATTCCTCGTGCAGGGAGTGGGAATGGAGCCTGTGGAAGGAGGAATCAAGGCGAGGTCAGAGAGGAACACCAGGACAAGCTGGCACCACTGGGGCTGGAATTGTGTTTAAGCCCATTTGCTCTGGGGTTTCTCTCCCTAAAAACCCCCAAAATTCCAAATAAAAATTCCATTTAAAGCAGATTCCTTGTGGAAGGAGTGGAATGGAGCCTGTTGAGGCATGAATCAAGGTGAGGTCAGGGAGGAACACAAGGACAAACTGGCACAACTGGGGCCAGAATTGGCTGGAATTTTGTTTAAGCCCATTTGCTCTGGGGTTTCTCCCCCTAAAAACCCCAAAATTCCATTTAAAGCAGATTCCTCCTGCAGGGAGTGGGAGCAGAGCCTGTGGAGGGAGGAATCAAGGTAAGGTCAGGGAGGAACACAAGGACAAGCTGGCACCACTGGGGCTGGAATTTTGTTTAAGCCCATTTGCTCTGGGATTTCTCTCCCTAAAAAAAACCCCAAATTCCAAATTAAAGCAGATTCCTCGTGCAGGGCGTGGGAATGGAGCCTGTGGAGGGAGGAATCAAGGCGAGGTCAGAGAGGAACACCAGGACAAGCTGGCACCACCGGGCTGGATAAAAGGATTAAGGATCGGGCTGGCTTTGGGAACAGGAAACGCTGTTGCCTTCTGGAGGGACTGGAACGAGTTCAAAGTGCCCTGCATGGGATGGGGAAGCTTTGAGGGGAACGGGCAGGCCCGGAATCCTGGGATGTGACCCTGGAGAGCTCAGAGCTGGGTGGATCCACAGCCCAGGAAAGGACTGAAATTCATCCCTCGCCTCTTTTGGTGCCTCCTTGGGCGATTCGAGCAAGGAACGGACAACAGGAATCACATGGGATGTGCTGGAAGCCCCAGCTGGGCAGGAATCAGCTGCCAAAGGTCACTGGAGGTGCCAAAACCCAGGAGAGCTCCCAGAGAACACGTCTCCCTGGAGCTGGAGGTCCTGTGGACACTCCAGAACTTTCCATGGATGAACTATGGATCATTTTTCCAAATGAAGGTCCGTGTCTCCACAGGATCAGAGTGTCCATGGACACATTTGAGGTTTCCAGCTGCTGATCCATGTGGTCACAGGTCCTTTTCCTGTCCTCTCCATGTCCACGTGGGGCAATTTTCCCACACTTGTTCCCTCTATCCATACAATGGAATTAAACCCCTAATTAGCACAGCCAGTGTATCCCAAATAATTGTCCAGGTCGCCCTAAATTTGGTCATTATTTGGGCTTTTGGACTGATTTGGCCTTCTCCTGATTCTTGACCAGAGGGACCCACATTTATCTGCGTAAATTTGCAAATTAATTAGCCCAGAGGAAATGAAGGGAGTTCAATCCCACATTTACACATTCCAGTGCTCCATTCCTAAATTTTGGAAAGGGCTTGGAATAAATACAGCAAAAACCAGAGGTGATTTGAATCCTGAGCACCTGGAAGCTGCATTTCCTTCCAGAGGGTGGATTAACAACTTCAATTGGATTAATAACAATTAAAATCAGGCAGTGGGATAGGATTTTTTGTCTGGATTTGGGAAGGGGTTAAAGACAGGATGGCAATTGATGGATATCCCTGATTTTTCTGGAAATGTGCCCAGATTTTTCCTTACATAACTTATGGAAAACATCTTCTGTCCATCTCTTCCTGGCCAATTCCTGCAGTAGCATCCCTTGGATTTTGTGGTCTGGAAATTCCAAGTTTTATATTGAAAGCTGTGGGTTTATATTGTATTTTTGTACCCCTTTTCGAGAAGGATCGGCGAAGAATTTGCTTTTTGATATATAAATAATTGTAAAACAGAAATAAATATAACTAAAAATACATTAGTTAGATAAAATAGAAATTAATATTTCTGTAGGTTTATATAGAACCTCCAGGAAGTATCTTGGGTGTACATTTAGATGAGGGAAAAGTGAAAATCTGAAATAATTATTGTGGGGTTTTAGATCTCGAGCATTCAAAGTTGTTGCTTTAATTAATATTTTAACACCTAATTAAAACCAACACCTCACCAGCTGGCTTCACTTGGAAATAAAATCACTCCCTTAGCTTAGGCTGAACCTCAGTTTTAACTCCAAGATTAGTGGTGATATTAAAGCCAAACTGAGATTTTTGTGATAAGAGAATCTGGTATGGAGAGAAACGAATGCTTGGAAATCCTTTGTGCAATCCATGGGACAATCAAGATTATCTTGGATGCCCCTGGATCCCAGGAAGTGCCCAAGGCCAGGTTGGATGGGGTTTGGAGCATCCTGGGATGGTGGAAGGTGTCCCTGCCATGGCAGGGTGGCACTGGATGGGTTTCAAGGTCCTTTCCAACCCAATCCATCCTTTAGGATGGATTTAGGATCCAGGCTTTAGGATCCTGCCTGGAAAATTGTGGTGATTTCAGCTATATCTTCTCTAACTCTCCCTTTATCTTTCTCTGTCTTTGCCAGACATAACTTTCCCAGAAATTCCAAGATGTCCCTTCAGCTGGGACTGGAAATTCCCATGACAATTCCCCAGCACAGGGACACCATTTCCCCACTGATCCATTCTTTTCACTCCTCTTTTCCCTCTGATTGCTTTTCCAAAGGAACCTGAGATGCTGATCCCATTCCTGATCCCAGCCGCGCTCCTCCCTCGGTGACGTCGCTTTGCTGCCATGGGGACGGTGACATCACGGGGACCTGGGGCAGGTGTGACATTCCAGGTGGTGCAGACCTCTTTGGAACAGAGATCCTGTTTGATTTTCCATCCTTGCTCCGGATGGAAATTGTTCATTGTAGGAGAAATATCCCGCTTCGGATAGAGAATATTCCTGCTGAATTTCGAGGAGTTGCCTCTGCCCACAGGAATATTCTTCGGGAAACCGCCTGAGAGGTTTCAATGATGATAATCCATGATTCCACGATAATCCAAGTGCAGCATCAAATACAGAAATTTCCTCTCAGGGAATATTTGGGGAATTTGAATCCCTAATAACAAAGGCTCCACGCTTTTTCCAAAGTGACAGATCCATCCATGGTGTTACAGGAGCCACTGGAAAGTTCTCCCAGAGATCATATTCCTGTCAGATCTCTGAAAATTTCTCTTTAACCCCCTGCAGGTGAGCTTGTTCAGCCTGGGCTCCCTTTGCAGGCCATCAAGGGATTTCTAAAGTAAGATTCCCTGGATTCGTCCCAAATTTCCGTGTCTGGATCATTTGCTCCCTCCTTGACTCCATTTCTGTATCTTCAGCAGCACAAAGAAATCCTGTTCCAGTTCATTTGGCATTTCCTTGGAAGAAATATTCCATGTATTTTTGCAAAAATCTCTCCCATATTTAAGATACTTAATTTTCCTTCCATATTTTTGCTTCCAGAATAATTTTTCTTTCCTTCTGTCCCTGATCCCATGTCATTTTTTCATGTCTCCGAGTGGTTTTGCTACACCCCATTCCTAACTGATCCCAAAAATGTGTTAGAGGGAAAAATAATGGTAAAAATGTGGGTCAGGGTGACAGAAAAGGGACATAAAATGTAATGAAAAGACTAAAAAACTGTGAATTTTGTGGATTTGGCTGGACTCTTCCCTGGTGGGCTCTTCCATATGACCCACCCTTGGCTAGGGAAGATTTTTCTTTCCTCAGAAACCCCTTTAACTCTTGGCTTTTCCACAGAGGTTGCCAAGGAACAGCTCCAAAAGAGCAGGAAGGATTTGGAGGAATGGAGCAGGAAGGATTTGGAGGATTTGGAGCAGGAATGACAACCAAGAATCCACCTGGGAAGTGCCACCAGCTCATCCCTATGGAAGCCATCAATCCCAAACCCTCTTGGATCCGACCTTCCAGCACCTTTGGCCCATTCCCACCTGGGAATTGCTGACCCAGGAGAGTGGATGGGACTTAAATCCCATTTTCTGAATCTTGGGTTTGGGTTGTTTCGGCCCAATCCTCCCCGTTGGGTTCCCTAATTGAATTATTTGCTCCGTGGGGAGCAGTAATTAGGAAAGAGCTCCCATTCCCTGGATTTTGGCTGAGCTGGAGCAAACAGGATTAGAATTCTTCCTCCCAGCTCGGCAGTGCAAATGAAATGTTTATTCTTTCATGGAGGGGAAATGTCAGCTGCTTCAAATTACCTGGGAAAGATCCCAAAGGGCTGGGGAGTTTGGGAGATACAAGCCTGAATTCTGGACAAAAATGTTCTGTAGGTTTGGATTTTTTTCCTACTTTTTAAAAATCTCTTCGGATTGAGATCAGCTTGTGAACTGAATACTGAATTTATGCCTTTTTTTTTCCCTTTTCCTTAATTTTAAAATTTATTTGTTGAAGTCAGGAAGGCGCTTGAGTCAGAACTGATCGTTTACCTTTTATATCCTGTAAAATTCCAGGCTTACAAGGATCCTGTCAAGTCAAATTTGACTCCAAATTAAATTTTGGGCTGGGAATCAAGAGACGTGGATTCTAATCCCAATGACCTGCTGTGTGACCTCTCTGGACCTCGGAAT
Organism: Tangara arthus; assembly: GCA_035584835.1. Lineage (NCBI taxonomy): Eukaryota > Metazoa > Chordata > Aves > Passeriformes > Thraupidae > Tangara > Tangara arthus. The sequence continues at coordinate 1,565,654 of JAWMQZ010000118.1, forward strand.
TCCTCTGGATAAAACAGGGATACAAACCTCCTTTCTCCATGACCTTCATCTCCCAGGATGATCCCACAATTCCAGGCACCACGGAACAATTTTTCCTCCTTAAAGAATGGGAAAAAATGGGAAAAAAAGGTTATTTAGTAGGGAAAGAAAGAGGTTTTGGAGTGCCTTGGAGAATTTCAGGGTCAATGTTGTCCCTTTTGAGCTCTGCTGATGCCAAGTGCTGCTGAACGGTATCCAACATGCACATTCCACTTCCTGCGCTGAAACGCAGCCAGTTGGAAAACTCATCCCAAAAAAACCCCAATCCTGGAGCTCCACCTGCTCGGACAAGTCCTCTCACATCCTTATCAGGGCTTGGCCCAGCTCTGACCTCACACGGTTTTGGAACTGGAGAGGCTGTGGGGAGGAAGGAGCTTCCTGAGCATTGCAAAATCCAACCTCTTTTTCCAAACTGTCCCATGCCCTGACTTGCTCTCAGCTCCAGAAGGGACCCATGGAGAATACTGGATTTTATTTTGGGAATTCTGCTACACCCCTGTGACTCTGCATTCTCCTGAAAGCGCAGGTTGGGGGGATTTAAAAGACCCGTGGATGTGGCACTCAGGGATGTGGTTTAGTGGTGGGTTTGAGCACTTGGACTCCATGGATTTAAAGGTTTTTCCTTTTTAAAGGATTCTGGGATGTGATGATCCCATGATGGTGCTGCCTCCAAGAACAATTTGGTTTTTTTAGGGCTCTACCAAAGCAAAACTTTCTCCCATTGCCATTCCATAAATGCAACTTTTCTCCCGCTCTGTAAATCCTCCCTGGTGCCTGCCTGAACTGAAGGAAATTTGGCACAAACCAGTGATTTTTTCCCATTGGAATTTGGCTTTCCAAGACCCCCTGGTCTGGCCAGGGATGGGGAGTGGTGGCTTTGGTAGGAGGATGGGAAAAGAACAAGGGACAAAAGCGTCTGTGCCCCTCTTGTGGCAGCTCAGGAGATCATGGAATGATGGAATGATGGAAGGGACCTCTGAGGATCACCGAGTTCCATTCCATGGGCAGGGACACCTCCCACTGTCCCAGGCTGATCCAGCCTGGCCTTGGGCACTGCCAGGGATCCAGGGGCAGCCACAGCTGCTCTGGGAATTCCATCCCAGCCAGAAATTCCCAATTCCCAATCTCCCATCCATCCCTGCCCTCTGGCAGTGGGAGTCATTCCCTGTGTCCTGTCCCTCCATCCCTTGTCCCCAGCCCCTCTCCAGCTCTCCTTTAGCCACTTAAGGGGCTCTCAGCTCTCCCTGGAATTTTCTCTTCTCCAGGCGATCCCCCCCAGCTCCTTTCCACCACAGCTCATGTTGTTTGACCCCCTGCAATTCCTCAACCCAAAGAACCCTGAGGGATTTCCCATCCCAAGGGTAAACCCACCCCAAACCCGCGCTCCCGCCGATCCGTGCTGCATCCCAAAATCCTGAACCCGCTGGCAGCCGTGGCTCAGAGCCCAGGCAAGGCTTGGCTGGGGGTTATTTTATGAGCCCTTCCATGTGGGGCTCTTTTCCTGCCCCCTTTCCCGGGAATTACGGGGGGACAGCCATAAATTTGTGCCACATCATCGCTCCCATTCCGGGCCGAATCCAATATTCCCTCGGCGAGGCTTCATTAGGAGGAAATTCATGCCTTAAACACCTCGCAGGCTGCGCTTTTGACAAGTCATCACATTTTTGTGTGCCCTGCTTTATTTTAAAGCCCCTCTCTAATGACATTCCTGAGCTGGGGCTGCTTTGCTGCCTCTGGAGGGGGGAGAAGAAAAAAAAATGGGATGTGGAATATTTATTGCAATGCAGGGGGACAACCTGTCGGGTAATTTCAGCTCCTCAGGCTGTCCTTGTTTGGCTCAGGACAGAAAGAAAATTCCATATATTCATTCAGGAAATCATCAGGAAAATAAGGAAACAATCAGACATGAATGGGGGTTGAAAAGTGGATTAAAGCACATGGAAAAATGGGAAAATTGTCTTCAAAATTCCCATTCCACCCTGATTTTTCATTGGAATGCTGTCCCCAGCCACCCAGTTTTCCTCATAGGTACCTCAGGTGAATCCCTCTGGTCTGGAAGTCTTCAGAATAACCTGGGAGAGTTTTCCATAACTTATTTTATTTTATTTTATTTTATTTTATTTTATTTTATTTTATTTTATATTTATTTTATTTTATATTTATTTTATTTTATTTATTTTATTTTTATTTATTTATTTATTTTATACCTATTTTATTTTTATTTTTATTTTTATTTTATTTTTTTATTTTATTTTATTCTCCCAGCCTGGATGACTAAGGAGAGCTGCCCAATTCCATGTGTGGATACCAGAAGGAATGATCCTCATGGAAATCCTGAGACTTTTCTCTGACCACTGGTTTGATAAGAGATAAAAAATTATTTTAATTTGGATTTTACCTCTATTAAACTCTCATACCAATAAAAATGAAATAAAGACAAGTTCTAACTCCTGAATATCCATTATCCCTTAAAAATGCCTTTATCCGAGATTCCAGGGAGGAAAATCTCCTTCAACAACCTCAATTTTCCTGCATTCCTAAAATCAGAGAAATCTTCCATGTCCTGAAGGTTTAGAGGAGCTGTGGAGCCACTTTTAATGGTTTAATTGACCCTTTCCATCCAATTAATTTTGGCCAGAATCTCTTACAGTGAGAACCCGATGGGTTTTGTGAGTGTAAACTCCAAGAAATTTGATTAAATTAGTTTAATTGGGAATTTCAACTGAATCCTATGGATTTTAGACTGAAAAAAACCCCAAATGTGCTGACATCCCAATAAAATAAATAAAATTATGTTGCTGTGTTGAATTGGGTTGGTGAATTTGGATTGGAAACTTCTGGGATGATCCAACTCCCCTTTTCCTGCTGAATTCCTTCTGAAAAATCATTAAATGCCAGGAAAAATGTGAAATCTCCTTAGTTTGGGCGAATCTTCACTGCCAACCAGTCCTCTGACCTTCCCGGAGCAGTGAACCAGGACAACCAGGACACAACCAAGGATTGTTTCTCCCGCAGGATGGACCAGGATGGGAAGTCCAGGAAGGTCTCAGAGGGTCCTTTCTTTGTTGTGCACCCACTGAAGGTCCTGCAAAGGGATATTTTTAATTAATTAATGAAGGAATTAATGGAGTTCCTAGAGAATCAAAGGGTGAGGTTTTGTGCTCCATGGGGTGATGTTTAATCCCAAACCCCATGAGTGTCAACTGAGCTGGAAAATGAGACTGAAACTCCTTAGGGACTCCTAAGGTCAAAGCTCAGCTCTGTCCCACCAAGGCTTAGCTAAGCCAGAGCTCATCGTTCACCAGGACAGGGACTAAAGCTGAGCTTTAAGCTGAGAACTCGTCAGGCCACTGAACTTAATCTCTCTCCGACCCAAGAAAATAAATTTATTGTCATTCTTTATTGATTTATATCTCCACGTATTTTGTTTTTCCTATCAAAATAATTTCTGTTATAATTAATGTCCTGTCTAAATTTCACATTCCATCTTTCTCTGGTGGTTTGTCATCCATTTAATAAATGAAAATTGGGCTGAAATTTTACACCTGTGCAAAGAAAATTTCATTCTGGAGATGACCCATTCCCCTTCAAGGTGAATCCTTCAGGATTTGATTTTGCAGTGGGAGAAAGTTTGGGACAAAAACATTTTCTGAGATGATTTTCCTTTGACATGTGATCACTGAAATGAGGGAATCTGGAATAACAAAAGCTGCTGGTTGGAAGTTCAGGGAGTACACTGGTGCTGCCTGTGGGATATCTGCAGGATCCTTTATTTTTTTGGGAGCCTGAACAAGGGTAGAAATCATGGCAAAAAGAAATATTTTATTTAGGTTTCCTGTGGGTTAAAAGGGGGGAAAGATTTCTGGGTCTAAATTCAGATTGGAATTCTCACAGGGATCTGTCCAGGAATATTTGAACACCAGGAGCTCCTGGAGGCTGGGGATGGGGGAGTGGGGAACTTAAATTGCTTTAAAAACTGGGCCAGGAATTGTCCTGTGCCAATGCTTGACAAAATCCAGTGGTTTCCAGGAGAATGGTTATTAATTACAGATAAAAAGCAAGGGCAGTTATTAGGAAGAAATCAGCTAAATCAGGAACAGGAGTATCTTGAAATTGTAGATTTAAAGCACAAAGAAAGATGAAAGAAATCCACCTGAAATTCCAACATCCTTACTCTGGGAGGGATTGCAGTTGTCAGTCTCCTAATTTCCATGAAATGCATGGAAAAAATCCCTGCAAGGCAGCTGGGCAGGACCAGAAGGTGACAAAAGCCACCTCTGTACCTTTTGTCACCTCAAACTGTGCCCACATTGCAAAACCACCTCTCTTCCAATCTTCCCCCACTTCTCCCTGTTTGGAAGTAAATCTTCCAGGAATTTTTCTGTGCCAATGCTTGACAAAATCCAGTGGTTTCCAGGAGACTGGTTATTAATTATGGATAAAAAACAAGGACAGTAATTAGGAAGAAATCAGCTAAATCAGGAACAGGAGTATCTTGAAATTGTAGATTTAAAGCACAAAGAAAGAGTAAAGCAATCCACCTTCCACCATCCTCACTCTGGGAGGGATTGCAGTGGTCAGTCTCTTCACTTCCATGAAATGCATGGAAAAAATCCCTGCAAGGTGGCTGGGCAGGAGCAGAAGGTGACAAAAGCCACCTCTGTACCTTCTGTCACCTCAAGCTGTGCCCACATTGCAAAACCACTTCCAATCTTCCTTCCCTTCTCCCTGTTTGGGGGTAAATCTTTAAAGTTGCCTGAAATATTTTATTTTCCCTTTGAAGACATTTTCCTGTTTGCTTTCCTTCCACTCTGTGAATTTCCCTCCTTTCTGTGCCCTCAGCCCAGAGGATGGAATAAATTAACGAGCAGCATGTGAAGCCCTGCTCCGCTTTAGTTACACCTAAATACTCCTAAGCCTATTAAGTTTATTCCTGGAACTGTCCTGGGCTCCCACCCCCAATAATTTTCTGTTCAGAGGAGATTTCATTCCCTTTGTTCTCACTTAATTTCCCTGCAGCCAGGGGCTCCAGTCACAAGCTGGCTGCTAATTAGCTGGCACTAACAGCCTCTCGTTAGTCGGGAGGAGGCTTGGGGAATGTTTGCTGGGAGTCACATGGTGGGACAGCCTTTAATCACAGCAGCCATCCTGGAGATTTCTGCTTTTCCTTGGATCCTCCTCGGGGTGTCCAAGCTGGATCCATCCCCTGATGGTGTTTTTAGAACAGGTGGAAAAGGAGTAATCACAGCAGCCATCCTGGAGATTCCTGCTTTTCCTTGGATTCTCCTTGGCGTGTCCAAGATGGATCCATTGGAGGTGGTTTTAGAACAGGTGGAAAAGGAGAAGAAGCTCTTTGGTGACATTTTTTTCCTCAGAGGTGGTTCCTGCTTGGATGTGTCTGGGATGAGGTGAGGCGTGGATGTCAGTTCCCTCTCTCTCTGCTGGGCCTGGAGGTCACTGATGCTCCCCTCATCCTGTTCCCTGCCACCACACATCCCTCAAGGAGATCCCTAATTTGGGGATCACCGCCGAGCTCCCCTCTTCTCCCCTGACATGTTCACCGTGATTTCCTGAGGGCTGGCGATGGATATTCCAGGTCTGGGCAGGATTATCCACATCTGGCCTGTCGCAGACATCTTGTATGGAAAATCCTTTCCTCAGGATTTTTCCTCCTGAGAAGCTGAGAGGCCTCAGGAACAAAATGTAAACAGTGATTATCTGCTGCTGTGGAATGCAACAGGTGGAT
>JAWMQZ010000118.1:1594058-1609396 GCA_035584835.1 Tangara arthus
AACCTCTCGGTGGGGTTTGGACCAGGGAGAACCACACAGAGACTGTGGGCTGTGCCTGTAAAAGCAGAGAAGAACAAATTTAAACCTAAAGGTTTTGATTTCTTTCCCTCTCCCTTGATGTTCTCCCCACACAAATGTTCAGGGGAATCAGGGGTGGATCTCTCTAAATTCCAGAATCATTGAATCCCAGAGTGGTTTGGGTTGGAAGGGACATTAAAAATTCCCCAAGATCCAAACCCTGGGGCGTGTTTAGGTTGGATATTGGGAAAAATTTCTTCATCAAAAGGATTGTCTGGCCTGAGGGCAGTGGTGGAGTCCCCATCCCTGGAAGGATTTAAAAGCCATGTGGTTGTGGCACCTGGAGACATGGGATAATGGTGGCCTTGGGAACGGTTGGACTCAGTGACCTTGGAGATCTTCAGCTTAAAAAATTCTGTGATTATGTGATTTCATGAATCTCTCACAGATTTATGAACATATTTTTTGATAACTTGGCAAAGCAGAGAGGTGTTGTTCAATCATCAACTTCCTTATCTCCATGGATCATCTCAAGTGCTCTCCTGCCAGGTCCACAGGATTCCACATCCAAGGAAAAGAGCTGGCACTTGGTTGAAATGCCCATTTTCCAATGAGGAGCCGTTGGATAAGGAATGTACACATTCCAAATTGATAAGGAAACTGATAAGGTCCCCTTTTGTGCTGAAAGATCAACAAAACCCGGAAAGATGGTTCTTGAACTCTGCTTTGAGAGGTTGCAGAGGATGGCACAGGTGGAGGTGTTCCCTGTCCCTGGAAGTGTCCAAGGCCAGGTTGAACAGGCTTGGAACAACCTGGGATGGTGGGAGTTGTCCCAGCCCTTGACCACAGACGGTCTTCAAGGTCACTCCCAACCCAACCATTCCAGGATTCCTTGAAGATGAACTCCTCATCCTCCGGGAAGTGGCAGCTCCCTGGAGAAAGGCTTTATATTAATTTGTTTCCCATTCCATCTGCACCATCCTGGGAATTCCTCCCTTGTGGCATCCCCTCAGACTTCCAGAGTCTCTTACCCGTTTGTGGATGAATTTCTGTGCTCTCCATGCCCACTGCCCTACAGAGATTCCAGATTCTCTTTCCCCCAGAAGCTGAGAAAAAGGGACAAAGGTCCTTGTCCTCTTCCTGGACAGGATGCTGGGCTGGAGTGACCTTTTCCCTGATCCAGGGCAGCTGTTCCCATGTCCATTAGCAGATCCAGAGGTTTTTAACAGCTGCTGCAACCACTCCCGGTTTTAGCTCTGGCGGATTCCAAGAATTCCTTCTGCACCTTGCAATGACGAGGTGGTTGTGATCCCAGCCAGCCTTGGGATGCATTTAAACCCAATGGCACGGACAAATCCATGACATTGCAGGAATTATTGCCTCTGCTAAAAAATGAATTGGGTAATGCAAGTTTTGGTGCAGATTCCTGCATGAACAGGGTTGGTTTTGGGGTTTTTTTTTTGGGCAGACCTTCACCCAAAAAACCCCAGCTCCTGGAGCAATGGGATCATATCAGATAATCTGTGACGAAAAATGCATTTTAAAAGTTATTCCTGCAAGGATTTGATGATGTTCCACTGCTGGAATGTGTATGTGCCTGGTCTGACTCCACTGCCCTCATCCACTAAAAATCTTCCCTAATCTGCTCCCTGGGATATCATTCCCAGTTTTCCTGAGCAAGGCTGAGCTGTGTGGTCCAACCTCAGCACAAACCAGGACCTTGAGGGAGCAGTAATGACTCTCCCAGCTTCAGAATGCTCAGACTGTGCTGGGATTTTCCCTGGCCACATCCCTGTGATCCTGAGGGGAAAATCTGGGATAAAGCTTTGAAGGGACACCAAATTTGGGGCTGTGACACATTAAAAAAATCCACTTCATTGACTCTTCCGTTTAAAAGCTCAGTTCCCATTTTCATGTCTTTGGGATTCTGTGGTGATCCTGTTGAATTGGGAATTCCCAAGAGCCCTGTTAAAGGCTTTCCTTGCCTCCATAAACCCACAGCTGTTTTGGCTGGAAGTCTCCTGCTCTTGGCATGGGATTCAATTCCCAATGAGCCACCTATGGAGTCTGAACATGTCCAGCTTTGAGGTTCCTGCTGCTGGAGTGAGAGATTTCTTTTCCCAGTTGTTTTTTCATGGAGCAGCCCAGCATTCCCTAAACTCTTTTTCTGTTCCTTCTTCCCTCAAAACCACAACCTCCCCAGTAACATCCCAAAATCCCTTTAGGATTGGCTGCGTTGCTGTTGCTGTGTTGGCAAATCCAGAATTCCCTCTTCCAGTTTATTCCAGCAGCCTCCATCATTCCCAGCTGGTTTCAAGCTCCAAGTGCTGGGTTATGTCACCAGTAAGGCACACCAGTTGTAAGGAAAACAATTAATTTGCTTGTCCAGGAAATCCTGGAGGATCCATGGACAATCCCTTCAGTATTCCATAAGGATTTACAAATTCCAGGTGTTTTGTCTCTGTAATAATCACAGCGGGTGTTTTCCTGTGAATCCCAAGGTTTCCAGGTTTTTGGGGTGTCCAAGATCAATGAGTGAAGAATGAGGGGGTCTCACTAAAATCCAGGAATGACTCCAAGGGAGGAAGGGCTGGGAGATCTTCAGAATATCTAAAAAAAACCTCTCCACACTTCAAATTGTCAGGAATCATGGAATAATTTTGGTTCGAAAAGAGCTCCAAGATCATCGAGTCCAACCATTCCCTCACCAAAAAACCACGTCCCCAAATGCCACGTCCATGCGTTTTTTGAATACTTCCAGGTATGGTGATTCCAACACTTCCATTCCAATGCCTGACCACCCTTTCCATGAAAAAATTTTCCCTAAATATCTGACCTAAACCTCCCCTGGCACAACCTGAGGCTGTTCCTCTCCCCCTGGACAGGAGCAGCACAGTGAGTGTGTCAGCATTTGCCTCCTGAATTCCTCCTGCTGTCATTCCAGGGACAAAATTCCCTGGGCTTGAGAATATCATTCCCAACACACATCCCTAGTTTTTCCAAGCATTTATGTAGATGGTTGATTTTATTAACATTTTCAATTTCTTAATTTTTGTGGAGCAGTTTTTTTTTTAACACATGCTTAAATATTTCCTGATTGTTGGCTGATTATTTCATGGAATGTGCCAGTGATGAATGAGGAAATCAACCATCATTTCTCAGTTCTGAATCTTTATTCCTGAAAAATTTCTCTGGCTCACCTGAATCCTGATTGGAAAATATTTAAGTGGCTAATTCCAGGAGACATAATTGATGAGGATGTGTCTGTAAACTTTGGAATTTCATTTGTTTGGACACTCACATAATTCCCTTCAATAAAAAAGGAAGTATTCCTTGATCCATGAATCCGTGGGTTGGGGTTTTTGTTTTGGATGGATATAAAATGTTGTCAGTATCCCACAGGGAATTCCAAAGTTCACCTCCAGGCTGTGTGGAGCACTTTGGAAACATCCATTCATTTCCTTGCATTATAGATTTTATTGGAATAAACGCTCACTCCCTGCTCATTTCCCCCCTTTTAACTCCTGATTTAATATCCTTTGATCATATCCATCATCAAACCTTTCTCTGCCTTGCTGATTTCCTGGTGTGTCCTTCATTCTTTGGGAGAACTATTCCACATGTTCAATCCTCACAGGGAACCTTTTATCCATTTGCTGCCCCTGATTCTCACTGAAGAGGGAACCAGGACTGAAATGAAGCCAGGAACTATCTGCAAAGAGCATCTCCATCCCTCAGGAACCCAAAAATTCCTTTTTTCCCACTTTTATCCTTTATTATGGAATATAAACTCCCTACAAAAAAAAAAAAAAAAAAAAAAAAGGGTTTTTGGTTTTGTGCTCTTATTGTGGTTCAAACTCATGGTTCAAACTGAGGGAATGGCAGTGTTATCCAGCAAAAATGATTTTCCAAAGCAAATCCCTTCTGCCAAACCCCATTGTGCTGGCAGGATAATGGCATGGAGCTGTGCCAGAGGGATTTAGGTTGGATCTCAGGGAAAGGTTCTTCCCTCTGAAGGTGGCTGGGCACTGCCCAGGCTCCCCAGGGTATGGGCACATTCCCAAGGCTGCCAGAGCTCCAGGAATATTTGCACAACTCAGGGACAGGGTGGGATTGTTGGGATTATCCTGGGCAGGACCAGAAGCTGGACTGGACGATCCCTGTGGGAATCCTCCAGCACAGGATTTTGTACGATTTCTACGATTTCCCTACGAATTTCTACGATTTTTCTATGAATTCCCACTGGAGTATTCCAGTTCTCCCATGTGTTCCTGAATCTACTAATTAACATGGATTTCTCCTCTGATCCTTCTTCCCTCCTCCCTTTGCTGCGTCCTGGGGATCTCCTCCTGGGCAGGAGAGGATTCCTGCAGGACCAGGTGCCTGAATCCCCAAGGGTTCAGGGCTGGAGAATAGCAGGTGGAATTCAGGTTGTGGTTTGGAGAGAAGGAGGAATATGGAAGAAATTCCAGGAGGGGACAAGAGGGATTTATGGTGTTCGGGTGGAGAGAAAAGGGATCACAGCAAGGATATCCAGCCTTGGGTGGGCTCAGCACCTCGGGATAAGGGCCCTAATTTGGAAAGGGACGTGGAGAGGTGTGGGAAGGTGGATTTGGGAGACAGGGAAGGAGTCCAGCAAGAGTTAACTCAGCCTGGTGCCTCCTCTCACCCAGTGCCTCCCACACTTCCCAAATCCCAGGCTGTGCCTTCCTTATCAGCTCCCAGTGCTGACAGTTTGCCCAGGGATGTTTTCCGAGGGATATCAGTGCTCCTGCTTCCCTTCCCAAGGGCTCCTATCTCTGCCTATTTCTCAGCAGCTCTTCACTAGGGCAAGGCCCAGGCAGCGAGGCTGTGGCTTGGTTTGGAAAACAAAACCTCCATCACAAGGAAAACAGACCCACCCGTTTTTCTGAGCCTGTTTTTTTTTTTTGCAGGAATTGAAGGGAAAAAGAAAAAAAAAAAAAAGAAAAAAAAGAAAAGAAAAAGAAAAAGAATTAAAAAAAGAATCCCAGGAATATTTGTGTGGTTGAATTAAAACGGAATCATAAGATAAAATGCGAATGTTTGTACATAAACCAATCAAAACTTGGGCAGGGATGAATGGTACATTGCTAATTCTGATTTTCTTTGAAATAAGTTGTGCTAAAACAGGGAAAGAAATGTCTGGGATTGTCAATTCTCCCTGGAATTGGAGTGGTTGGAGAGAACCCCCTTGCTGCACCTGCCACGAGGTGACTTCAGGCCTGGTTGTGGCATTTAATGACTTTTGTGACACCTCCAGTGAGTCCAGGCCCCTCCCTGCCCTGCTCAAGGCGTTGGGACATCAGGGAGCTGCAGGTAAGGGACAACTATGATCCTGAAAAATCCTTGGAAACCGGAATATCCTTCCTAAAAGGATCAACAACAGCAAAGGGAATGTGGAAAAAAAAAGAATCCCAGACAATCCCACCTCTGTGCTTTCCTGCTCTTCACAATTCCAGGATTTTGAAAGCCCGAAGGTTTGGATGGTAAATATGGATGAGTGGTGAATGGGGGCCTGAAAAATGAGGGATTGTTTCCCACAGTTTTACCTGCTGGAAAAGCTGCATCTCACCTTGGAGGAATTCTCAGGGAGAACCTGAAGCATGGTAGGACACAAGGGATTGGATGGAGCTGTGCCAGGGAAGGTTCCAGTTGGATTTTAGGGAAAGGTTTCACTTGGATTTTAGGGAAAGGTTCCAGTTGGATTTTAGGGAAAAGTTCCAGTTGAATTTTAAAAAAAGGTTTAATTTGGATTTTAGGGAAACGTTCCAGTTGGATTTTAGGGAAAGGTTTAATTTGGATTTTAGGGAAAGGTTCCTGTTGGATTTTGGGGAAAGGTTTCATTTGGATTTTGGGGAAAGGTTTCATTTGGATTTTGGGGAAAGGGTCCAGTTGGATTTAGGGAAAGGTTCCTCTTGGATTTTAGGGAAAGATTTCGGTTGGATTTCAGGAAAAAGTTCCAGCTGGATCTTAGGGAAAGGTTTCATATGGATTTTAGAGAAAGGTTTAATTTGGATTTTAGGGAAAGGTTCCTCATCCAGAGGGAGGTTGGACACAGCCCAGGCTCCCCAGGGAATGGTCACATTCCCAAGGCTGCCAGAGCTCCAGGAGCATTTGGAAAATACTCCCAGGGATGCACAGGGCGGGATTGTTGGGGTGTCCATGCAGGGCCAGGGGCTGGATTGATGATCCTTGAGGATCTCTTCCAGCTCAGGTTATTCCATGATTCTCTAATTCCATGACCTGGGAATGGAATAGGACGTTCAGTTGGGATTTAATCGTTAGCATTAAAATCTGTCATAGCTCTTGTGTTACTTCAGTATAATAATTAATAAAAAAGAAATACTTGAAAAATATTAAATTAAAAATAGCTAGTTTCATGACAAAATTTTAGAGCTTTTTGGGGATTTTATGTATTTTTTGTTACTTATAAAATTTTCAGTGAATGGAAGATACTAAACAAAACCAAACATAATTTTCCATTGGATGTGATGGGTCATGTTTGGAAAATGCCTCTCTTAATTTTCTGTACATAACCCAACTTTTTAGGCACAGCAAAATGGAGCAGTCATCCCTGATTCCAGACACCTGGTGTGGAAAATGCCATTCCTTGGAAAAGCCAGGGTAATTCCACAATAAGGGAATTAGGACAGTTCCAGGATGTCCATCCAGTCCCTGCTCTGGGAATATTTCTGGGATAATCTCAGCTGTACCTATTCCCTGTACTGATCCTATTCTGGGACAATCTCAGCTGTACCTATTCCCTGTACCTGTCCAGTTCTGATATAATCTCGGTTGTACCTATTCCCTGTACCTGTCCAGTTCTGATATAATCTCGGTTGTACCTGTTCCCTGTACTGATTCTATTCTGGGATAATCTCAATTGTACCTATTCCCAGTACCTGTTTTATTCTGGGATAATCTCAGCTGTACCTATTCCCTGTACCTGTCCTATTCTGGGATAATCTCAGCTGTACCTATTCCCTGTACCTGTTTTATTCTGGGATAATCTCAGCTGTACCTATTCCCTGTACCTGTTTTATTCTGGGATAATCTCAGTTGTACCTATTCCCTGTACTGATCCTATTCTGGATAATCTCAGTTGTACCTATTCCCTGTACTGATCCTATTCTGGGATAATCTCAGTTGTACCTATTCCCTGTACTGATCCCATTCTGGGATAATCTCAGCTGTACCTATTCCCTGTACCTGTCCTATTCTGGATAATCTCAGTTGTACCTATTCCCTGTACTGATCCCATTCTGGGATAATCTCAGCTGTACCTATTCCCCCAATCCCAGCTTTTTAACATAATAGAGGATTTGCTCCGGTGAGGATTTGGGGGATTCTGGGAATCACAGGATTATTAAGGTTGGAAAAGCCCTCTGAGCTCATCGAGTCCAAACAGGAACCCAGCACTGCCAAATCCACGCAGTCCATGTCCCCAAGTGCCATACCCAACTAAAAACCCTTCCAGGAATGGTGACTCCACTTCCCTGGTCATCCTGTTCCAATGCCTGACCACCCTTTCTGTGGAAAAATATTCCCTAAAATCCAATCTAAACTCCCTCTGGCACAACCTGGAGTTGTTCCTCTTGTCCTGTCTGTTGTTCCCTGGGAGAAGAGACCAAGCCCAGCTGGCTCCATCCTCTTTTATGGGATTGCAGAGAGCAGGTAGAGGTCAATCCTAAATGGAAAACACTAATCCCAGGAACCCTAAGTGATAACACAACTGATCAGCTGAGATCAAAGCTCTCCAGGATCAACTGAGTCACAAACCATAAAAGATTTCCCTCAGTCTGGATTTCAGGAATTTGAGCAGGATCCAGCAATTCCAGGCAGGAATTCTTTGGGCTAAGACTGGATTCTGGATTTCAGGAATTTGAGCAGGATCCAGCAATTCCAGGCAGGAATTCTCTGGGCTAAGACACCCCAGCAGTGGGAAATATGTCCACAACTGCCCCTTCCAATCCTAATAAAATATACAACAATCAAGGATAACATTTAAGGTAATCTTAACAAAAAGAAATAGAATTAAAGATTTTTTAAAATCTTGTTTTTACTTTTTAAAAAATTTTCTTTATAAACAAATTGGTAATGAGGGAGTGGCAGCTCAGGAACTTCCAATGAGTTCAGTGCAAAATGGAAAAGGTTCCAATCAATTCCATGGAGAAGGAATCACTCCAGACGCTCCTTCAGACAGCAAATCCAGGCAGCTGTTCTGTTTCTCACTGCAGCTTTGACACTTCCAGGGATTTATGCTGGAGGTTCTTCCAAAAGCTTTTATCCCTTTTCACTCTGCTTCTCCAACTTCTTGAGGAGCTGGATATTGGGGGATGAATAAATTTGGTTTTCAGTGCCCCCATTTGGCCCTCATTGAAATCAGTAACACAAATCCCAATAATTGCAGCAAACCACAGACAGAACTGGAGGCTCTGGTGAAGAATTTTGAAGATTCTTGAAGAATCAAAGCTCGAAACTTTTCAGCAAGTGGTGACAAGGGCGCGATGGAAACACAAAGTCACATTTTGGACAAACCCAGTAATTTCCAGAGCTCAAAGCCACCAGTCCTGCAGAATAATGATTTTAAAGTAGGAATAACTCAACTGCTGGGTGTGGCAGCACATAAAACTCTTGTAAAATACCCACTGAGCGTGGAGAGAGTTCACTGACCACAGCACCCAAGGCTGAGCCTCTGGTTCTTAAAATTAGTGCAAGAGTCAATGGAAATGGAACCATTTTCCTTGATAATTCCAGTGTCACTGACCTGCTTTTTGTGATAATTTGAGTGTCACTGACCCAGTCGTTATCAGAATAAAAATCCAGTTGGTCAAGTCAAGGCCACCAGCTCTGGAAATGAAAGCGTGAAATTCTGAGGTCAGAAACCTCACCAGGGACATCACTGACAGCAAAAATATGAGGAATGGTTTGACAGGACCAGGATGGAGTTTTTAGGAGAAATTTGGGCTTGACCCTGAAGAATTTGCTCAGCTGAGCTTGGCTGTGGGGTATGGGTGCAATAATATTTTGCAGCCCCTGCTTCCAAAAATGAGGAAAAAAAATAAAGATCCATAGAAAAATAATTTAATTTTCTTTTTATAACCTGATCAAGTAAAAGATTCCTTGCTCATGGTGGGGGGCGGGGGGGGGTTGGAATTTCATCTTTAAGTCCCTTCCAACCCAAACATTCCATGATTCCAGGAGTCTAAATCACTGATGACAGCAGCATCCCTTTGATTTGAATGTTGATTTTAGGGGCTTTAGGGCATCATGTTTTCGAGTGTTTATTTACTCCTGAAATGCAAAAATACGATTTTTGAATAAAAACAACAGTCTGAGAGTCAGGTAATTATTGTAGCTGGGAATTCAGCAAATGAAGGACAAAATAAGGCACAATTTAAAAAGAAAATCCACAAGAGTGATCACAACCACTGGACTCTCACCTTCATGTCTGTTGTGACAGCAGAATATTTTACAGCTCCTAAACAGAAAAAAATAAATCAAAATAATCAGAAAATTTTGCTGTCTGAGCAGTTCTGGTTCACCAAAAGGTAGCACTTCACTCACCCTCTTTTATTCAGAAATCACCTTTATTTCCCTCCTTTGTCTATGAAAAATCCTTTTGCTCATAACCCGAGGGATAAAATATCATTTGCACGAGGCCTTTGCTGTGCAATTTGCAGCAAAACCCTTGGCTGGCTGCCAGGCTCATAATCCCAGCCCCTGCAGAATGAAATGAAGACATTAAGATCAGTTTTTATTAAGCTGGTAATAAGGCATAGTTTAAAGCAAACGCAGGTGGAGGGGATTTGATGCCAAGGCTTTAAACACATGGCTTGAACGTGGCCAATCCCAGCTCCAGGCAAGACAGTTGGGAAGGGCAAGTGGAATTCCTTCTTTTAGGCTGGAGACTGCAGCCAGAATCCCAGAATTCCAGAGAATTCCAGAATCCCAGAATTCCAGAGAATTCCAGAATCCCAGGATGGGTCAGGCTGGAGGAAACTACAGTGGGATCACCTGGAAGCAGCTCCCTGCTCCAGAAAGCTCATGGAAAGTGAAACCATAAAATATTCACGTTTCCCCTACCAGGGGTAATTCAGATATTTGCCAGAGTGTTCCTAAACCCCTCTCTGTCTCCAGGAAGAGCCCAAAGCTTTGATTCCCTTTTGAGACCTGTGGTGGTTCCCATTGTGGGTTTCTCTGGGTCTGGATTGAAGGCACTTGAGATGTTATTTCATGTCCACACTCAGGTGTTTATTATTTCTTATCAGTAAAACAGTCTCACTGCTGGGAGTTCAGCAGCTTTTCATTAGAAGGCACAAAATGGCCAACAATCTCTTGTTCCAAGGTCTTTTCAGACTAAACTATCCAATTAAGAACTGACACCTGGATTATTTTCCCTTTTAACCCAATAACTGATCCCACAGAGCTGCAATGGGGACTTTTCTGCCCAATTACAAAATGCCACCCAAACCCATGGAGAAGGAGGAAGAAGAAGCATGAAGAAGAAATCCAGGACAACACCCTGTGCCCTCCATCTTGCTTCCATCCACAACACACTAAAAACCCCAAATCCTCAATGTCTCACCAAGTGATACACCTGCACTGCTCTCTATAATCTATTTCACACTTTTGTGGGTTCCAGTCTATCTTGGAGTCTGGGAAACTTTCTCCATGAATGAGGGTCAGAGTCAATGCTGCATTGGGGGTCAGGGCACCCCAGAGCAGATAGAGGAATATTCCCACTGCCCTGGGTTTCCACACTGGATCAAGTCCATTTGAGCCACACATTCTTGTGTCAGTCAGGACAGGACTGCCATAATTTGGATGCACTGATTTCCACCTGGAGGTGCAGTATCCCACCCTTGCAGGTCTCCTTGGACAGGACAGGTGGGCTGCCCCTGCCTGGATGCCAGGTGTTCACCTGAGCTCTTCTATTGGTTCCCTGCTCCACTGGACAGGGGCCAGAAAATACAGCCAAAGGCACCTGGGCTGAGAAAAGGGCAGGCAGAGATCACTCACCAAGTACTGTCATGGGCAAAACTGGCTTGGCTTGGGGAAATTAATTTTAATTAATTGAAATTAATTAATTTTAATCTCAAGCTGTGTCAAGGGAAATACAGGTTGGATATTGGGAAAAAGTTTTTTACAGAATGGGTGATAAAGTTCTGGAATGGCTGCCCAGGGAGGTGGTGGAGTCCCCATCCCTGGGTGTGTTTAACAAAACCTGGAGGTGGCACTGGGTGCCAGGGTTCAGTTGAGCTGTTGGGGCTGGGTTGGACTCTGTGATCTTGAAGGTCTCTTCCAACCTGGTCATTCTGTGGATTCTATGAATTCTGTTAATTTATTGCCAATCAAATCAGAGAAAGGTAATGAGAAATAAAACTAAGAAATCTCTAAAGCTGTAGGAAAGGATATTTTGAGATCCACTTCCCTCCTAGACCCTCTATGTGACAGTATTAAATGCTGAAGTGTTGCTTGAAACACTGAAAAGCAAAAAATGCCTTTGTAATTTGTGGGAAATTTGGCTTTTTTCCCACATCAAGAATAAAGAATCTCCTTTTAGTTCTGAAGTATTGACCCATAAGAGTATCAAGATCTCCTCAAGAGTATCAGGATTTCATTAAAGAAATAATTTCTGCATCAATTGAAAACAGGCTCTGAAATTAAGAATAAATTACTCTCAAATATAACAGAACTCAGATATGTCATCATTCTCCCACTTAAATCTTACTGAAATCTAGGCATGTTAAAAATTGGGACAGTTTAGAATTACTGCTATTTTTTCTCAATTATTTAAAAGTGGAGAGATAATCTCAGCTGTGAGAGGTCCCTTCCATGTGTCTGTGAAGCTCCTTAGTGATGAGGTGTGATGGTGCAAAACCCTGTGTGTCACACTGGTGCAGCAGGTGTGAGTCAGCTTGTTCCAGCACCGTGTTTAATCATCATGTTTTCAGTGATTAATTGTTTCTGGAAGCAGCAGGAGGGGAAAGGAAAGTCCGCTGAAAAAGGAGGAAAGGAGTCTTTCCTTCCATCCCTTCCCAGTTCTAGGAGAATGAGCTCTTTGCTCCTCACTGCAAGGCTCGAGCAGTGGCCACTCTCAGGAGGGGCTGTCTGAATGTTTTCATGAGAAACCCTTACAGGTTTCTGTCAGGACAGAGGGTCCACTGCTGGCAGATGCCAGGAGGTCCCAGCTGGTCAGTGCTTCCCCCTGAGCATGGCCTTTGTAATTGGAATGGACACACTTTTGTCTTTTGTGGATATTCTCAGTTCGGTCGAAGAAAGAACAGAGACAATTTCTCCCAGGCTGAACCTGGGAATCTTAGACAAAAGAATTCAAACAATTATTATCTCTCTTTCTGTAACCATTGTTTATAGTTATGGTTGTCCACAGTGTGTTATTCATAGTCACCAATAATGTGAGATGTTTCTACTTTGAGACCAATCAGGTCCTACTTAGTGAGTGAGACTATAAAGCTCACAACTTCTTGCTAATAAAGATTATTCTTGAGCCTTCTGATCCACCTGAAGACTGGAGTCTTTCTTTCTGTCCCTGACTCAACAACATCAGTCTTTGGCACAACTTGGGTCTCTCACAGCTCTGACTATTGCAGCTTAAAAATAGATACTCCAGATATTGCAGATACCCTTAAAAAGAGTCAAACCAAGATATTCTGTGATGATGAAGAAACTCCTTTCCAAGAAAAGCTGCTGAGCAAATATCCCAGAGGGATTATTGAGTGGGACACTGTTGATGAGTGGTTTTGGGGTTTATTCCTTCCCTTCCCTTCCCTTCCCTTCCCTTCCCTTCCCTTCCCTTCCCTTCCCTTCCCTTCCCAATCACCTTTTCATAGATGAAATTTCTCTAATTGTCTCTTCCCCCCCCGCACATCCCCAGCTGACTAATTTTGGTTTTGTGTTCTGCCCTGTACTGATCCTATTACCAGGTTGTGCTGTATTTATTTGCTAATATTTTTATGGAATTATTCTATTTATCATTGTCCTCTGGCTATGGATTTGGCTATTAAATCCCACCAGCACTATTTTTATACAATCCCCTTCTGACAGAATATAGCTCTTTGCAGGTGGAAACATTCTTTAAATTTGTTTTGTTTTGGTTTTTGTTTTGTTTTGGGGGGGTGGTTTGGTTTTTTGTTTGTTTGCTTGTTTGCTTGTAGAGGTAATGAAGCAGTTTGCTGTGAGATTCAGGGAGAGGCTGAACAGCAGATGAGGTCTGTAACCCTTCCCATGATGTTCTGTGCAACACAAGACTGCCAGAGCAGATGAGCAAGTGCCAGGCCATCATCCAGGCCAGGCGTTGGGTGTATTTTCATATTTTCAGACCCAGGCCCAGGGTAGTGCCCTCTCCACCCGACAAAGCATCTCTGTGTGTCTGAAGCCCTCTCACACAGGGTACAGCCCCCTGTCATCCTCCTCCACCTGCACCTGTGGCACTTTGGTCAGAAGAGGCCTCTGGACACCTTCAGCAGTGGTTTTCCTGTGCATTTAATACACACAGGTATTTCAAAGTGTTTAGGCAGCTGGGCTGATTTTCAGGAGATATTTCAGGAGAGAAAATAATGCAAAAGAATAGAGCTCAATTGCTCCCTGCTGTCCCCCCTTTTATTCCTCATTTGTTCAGGGCAATGGTTGTAAGAACTCCCTTCTTCCTGGGGAGAATTAGCCAGTGTGGGGAGATTAGGAACATTATATTGGAATGTATCCCTGAAGACAGGAACAACCTAATAAGCTACAAACTGAAATACTGGGAAAGTGTTGTATTACTGTTTGCAATGGAGACAGTTTCACTGCCTGTCATATTTTCCTAAATACAGTTTTTTCAGCCATCTTAAAAAAAAGAGAAAAGTGTATTCCAAAGTACACATGGATTTGGGGCATGGGTGGAAATTCACAAATGGGAAATTCACTGTGGGATCATTTTAGAAAATTCGTATTCCCTGTTGCAGTCTGAGGGTGGGGGAGGCTGAAATGACATTTCCATTGCATTGTCTTTTCTAAGATAATTATTCAACATGCTTTCCCAGGAGAACATCCAGCCCATTAGCAGCTAGGCACTGAGAAGCTGTTACAATAATATGTGTACTTCCAGGAACTGATCCCAAAGCAGCCCCAATCCTGCTCAGTAAATGTACTTCCAATAAAATAGGTCTATTAGGTCTATTTCCAAAAATCAATCCTGCTCCTCAGGAGGATTACAACTAATGAATAACACCCCAGAAAGGAAACCCTGCTTTGATATTGTATGTGGCATTACAATTCACTGACTTGGGGAGGTCCTGATTTTGGACCTCATCTGGTTACTTCTGCTCTGGTGCTCATTGGAGGTGGTTTTGGTTGGGCCTTTTGTTTGTTTTTTTCATTTTGATCTGTTTTGTATTGGGAGTTGTGTACTTAAAGGGGGCTCAGTGTTATTCCCTCTGCTCAAAGAAGAGATTTGTTAATGTCAGTGGGGAAATTTGGCCAGCACACTTCTCAGCTGAGCAATGAAGCTGAAAGAGGGGCAGAGCACACCCCAGAGTGCCCAGTCCCAGGGAACAGCTGCAGGGAAGGGGAGACTTTGTGCATGGCACTTCTTTCTCTTTCTGAGCCCTGCTTTATTCATCCAAGACAATTTCCTGTGATTCCTTTCTCTTATGTGATTTCCCTTGCTACTTTGGATTACTGGGCACCTATATTTAAATTCATCAGAGAATACTTTGAATGTACTTTGCAAAGTTCCATCTTTCCAAAGGACCTGCACCAATTAATCATTGCCAAAGACCATTCATATAGATTATATGCTAACACTAATGAGTTTTGATATAAGCATTTGTCACAGAATGCCTGCCAAGGCCCTAAAATTGCCAATTTCTCTGCTTTCATCAATTAGAGCAGATGACTGTTTTCAGCATTAAAAGAAGTATAGGAATAAGCAGTTACATTTTCTGCTGGAACCCTGGTTACTGAGAATTTTGGGCTTTTTGTGCTACCAGGCACTGACCCCCAGGAGAACACTGCATTTGACCTGAGGCTGTGGAGAAGGCTTCCAGAATAGAATGACAGAACTGGTATTCTGGGTGTGGAGTTTGAATAGAAGTGTGTGATATCACAGGGTGGAAAACTTTAAGTTATTACCCTATATTCTTATTATTAAGAATATAGTAATATATATAAAGCAAGATGGAGGTTTTAGGGTTGAGGCTGCTCCTTGTTCTTCACCACCTTCTCCATGGGTTTGGGTGGTTTTGTGTAATTGGACAGAAAAGTCCACATTGCAGGGCATGGGTGGTTGGTTATTG
>JAWMQZ010000118.1:1632415-1642882 GCA_035584835.1 Tangara arthus
CCATTTTGGTTCATCTTGGGTGCAGCCCTGGCTGGGCTCTTGTGCTGCCCAAGGTGCATCCATGGAGGAGATCCTTTGAATAAATCCCTGCTTTATTCTTTAGCTCTGTCCAGCCTCGGTTCTAGATCAGCCTTCACGAGGCATCACTTCCTTCCTATCTTCTATTCCTTAACTCACATCTTCTCCACTGCATCCATTTCCAGGTCTTCATCTGTAGATTTTAGGTTGAAGGGCTCACAGTCCCTATTTTCAAGTGAGATCTTTGCCATCTGAAACCAATCCTGAAGAATTGCTACGCAAAAATGTCCCAATCTCCAGGGATTCTTTGCTGTGCATCCCTGAAAAACTGGCTGTGAAATCAACCTCTGGATTCTCCCTCCCTCTCCTGTTTCCCACAGAAGAATTTCCACATCACTGAGGACTTTGTAAAGTCTGGAAATAAACAGAGGAACCCTGGGAAGGCCGGGAAACATCAGCTCGTGGTTCCTGTGGACATCTGCAGGAAAAAAATCCCAGAATTTCCCGTGGCTGCCAACAAATGGAGTTTTACAACACCCAGACGTGTCAGGAAAAGGGTCAAAGATCATCCTGGGTCCAGGTGGCCAACTGGGCTAGTGAGGGCCTCTGTGCCAGTTCCTGCAGCCAGCAGCTCAGGAGGGAGGATTTGGCCAGGATTCTGGACATCTGCCCAGAGCTCCGGAGCCCAAATGACCGGAGACCCTCGGCAGCTGAGTCAACAGCACAAGTGCAGGCAAAGCTCAGCTTTACAAGGCTGGGGCTGCACCAAGAGGCTTCAGAAGTGGTGATTTGGGCTGGGAAGTCAAGGGTGGGTGGGCCAGGTGTTGGTGAGATCCCTGGAATGCTCCAGAGATGGTTGATATTCCCTGTGCGTCTCCCTTCCGTCCTACTGGGAATGGGTTTTGCTGTTGATATTTGCATTCACGCTCCAATAAAAAAATTTTAAAAAGGGGAAAAAGAACCCAAACCCCAAAACAAAATTCAAGTGAATTTGGGAAAAAGTGGGAATGAGCCCAAACCTGAAAAGGAATTTTAGGATGTTCCAGTGATTTAAGGCAGCGATGGGAGGTGCTATTTTTGTGGAAAGTTCACAGTTTACTTCAATTTGTTTTGATTTTATTTGGATATTCTGGAAGATCCGTCCATGTAATTCATCCTAATTTTTAGTAAGATATGGGATCCAATCAGGCTGGGAGGGATCTGAATGAAGTCAGGGATTCAAAGTGGAGTTTTATCCATGTGGAATAACAAATCCTCTTTTTCTCCATGGTTCCTTAAGGCCATGGGATCATTCAGTGAAGCCCAGAAGTCATTAATTACTCTAAAATCAAATTTTTCTGCTTTTACGTTTGAAGATTATGAATTGACCAATTTCTACAGGGACATTTATGCTCCCCAAGAATAGAATTAGGAAAAAAATAAACAAACGTTCATCTAAAGAAATGTTATCACACTTTTGGAAAGTAATTCCAAGACAGGTGAGATAGATTGCTCAGAAATATTGTGGCTATTCATCACATTCTTCTTAAGTCTGGCCAAAATCATCTTAAACCAATTTATTCCAATAAAAATGAATGGGGAGACATAACAGATCAGAACAAAAAGCTCTTTAGGAAGAAACCCTTGGGAGATGCCTAAAAATAAACACAAGAAATGGGCATTTCCCCCCCATATTCCCTTTGATCTTCCATGGGAATTTCACAAAAACCAAGGCTGCTGATTTTGGCCATCTTTAATTTCAAATGGTCAAATATTCGTCCAGAACTCCTTTTTCATGTTTTAAGAACTCACTTTCCATTCTCAAAATCTGTCAGAAGTAACAGTGGAGGGGTGCTTTTTAGGGATATCTGCCTTTTAGGAGGAAAAAATATTTGGATGCAGTTTCTGGGTCAATTCTAGGAATTACTGGGGGAAAAAAATCTATTTAAGGACGCAGTAAAACTTCTCAGGTTTTTAAATGATCAGGGGATGGTTTTAACAGATTTTAAATTTTGGATTAATAACAGGAGTGGCTGCCAGTAAATCCCAGGAATTAATTCTGCTTGACAAATTATTTACAGGATTGGTCACCTCCAGTTTTGGGGTTTTTTTTCACCAAAAAAGTTGGTGAAACAGGGATTAACTCAGTTATGTGGCACTTGGAATTTGGGTGAACAACAGAATCCCAGAATTCTGGGACGGGTCAGGCTGGAAGGGAGCACAGTGGGTCACTGATCCCATCCCCCTGCTCCATCCCAGAGCGCATGGGATGTGTCCAGATGGATCTGGAATATCCCCAGGAAGGAGACTCTAGCCCCTCTCTGGTCTCTGCTCAGGGCTGGGCACTGCCCACGGCAGAAGTTCTGCCTCATGTCCAGGTGGAACTTCCTGGGATCAGTTCCTGCCCGTTCCTTGTCCCATGGTTGGGCCCCATGGAGCAGAACCTGGTCCATGCTCGGCAGATGTTTCCAAACTTTGATAAGATCCTCAATTTTCTCTTCTTGACCCCAAACAACCTCAGGTTTTACATCCTGCTGATGTTCCAGTCCCCTCGTTATTTGGGTTGCCCTTACCTGACTCCATCCAGGAGCTCCATGTCTTTCTTTAGATAAATTAAATTTTCAGATAATTTCCATCTCAAAAAATTCTTGGATAAAAGTCCCATTAAGCACATTTGGAAATTAAGATTAGAATGGACTCCTTGGCTGATGGACCGCTCAGGAATAGGCATGGGGCAGATGAGAGTTTGGGATGGAATTTCTCCTCCTGGGACATTCTGGGAGTGGTGCCACAAACCAGGACATTGCTGTTTTTAAATGTTATTTTAGGTGAAATTACTACTCCTGAAGAAATTAATTTCTGAAGAATTGAGAGGGAGTGGAGTTCATAACTTAGATTATAAAATGAATCAAGCAAAGCTGGCAGGGTTCTTACAGGCTCTACCTTGATTTTGTCCCTCAGAGGAAAAATGGAAATAAAATTTATTTTTATAGAGTTAATCATTTGCTGTGAGGAGACAGATCCTGCTGGAGTCCCTTGGATTTCCCATCATAATTCCAGAGGATATAGGAGATAGGACATGAAGAACCCCTCATTACAATAATTAATTTCACTGGGATGGTGGAAGCTGTCCCTGCCCACAGCAGGGGATTGGGATGAGATGATCCTTAAGGACCCTTCCAGAATGATCTGGAATTCCATGATAATTTCTGCTGGGATCCAAAGGCTGAAGGGAATCACAGCACTTTTATCAATTTTCTCCTGTGAGGTCTGCACAGAAAACAGATTGATCAGGGCTGTTCTGGGGGAAATTGGTTTTTCAGTGTCTTTGTTTTTGTGGTTTTCCCTCCAAGCTTTGAGCCTGGAGGGAACAATCCCTGGCTCTATTTAAATTATCTGTTTGTGTATTTTATTCCACGAATGCTGATTTGATTTTTCGGAATTCTGTGCTTATGTTGCCTCAAAATCCCATTGAAAAGGAGGAATTTGATGATTTTTTCCCTGTTTTCCTTTTATTTTCTTCAATGTAAGACTGTGGTGGGTCTTTGAGGTTCAGATTTGGCTCCAAGAGTTCAACCCCAGTCAGCTCTGATGGACCTGGATCCTTTGGCCAATGGTTTCTCTTCTGTTGATTCACTTCTGGAAAGGGCAAAAAAAAAATTGGGAAAAAATGGGAAAAAAATAGAAAAAAAGAAGGAAAAACGTTGTATGGAGGTTCTAAAGCCCTCCCATCCATTGGACTCCTCATACACAAACACACTGGGAGTGGAATCTGTCCATCATTCAGTATCATGAGTTTGGTTTAAAGTGTTGCCTGGATGGGAAAGTTTTATAATCACATTCCCTGGCCTGAAGTTCTGTGGGAAATATCAGGTTAACCTGGCTGGAAGTGGCTGCCAGAAAACACAGAAAATTCCTTGGGAAGCCAAACTTTCTACTCCAAAGTGCTTCCAAACATGGAATGTGTGTGAGGGTGTCTATTTATGCACAGAGAGAGACACACACGCATGATACACGTCTTCTAACAGGAGACACACAACCCTCCCGAAATCCATTCCCACTGGGAATTTCATTGGCATCAAGGTGCTGATATCTGGGACAAATTCAAACTTTTGTCTTAATAAACAGATAAAATATCTCACACCGCATTTGAAGTTTAAAAAATTGTTTTTTTTACACAAGCATTTTATGTCAGATACAACACGGACCAAAAGTTGGAAGAAGTGGATCCTCATCCCAACAGAACTTTGGTTCCTCTCTCAGCTGAGATTTCCTGTTGTCAACAAATAAACTGGGATGATTCAGAGCAGGAGCCTGGTGGGGTGCTGGGGATGTTGCTCCTCCTGCTCCCTCTCCTTCCCTTCCTTTCCATGAATTGTGGTGGAAGCCCAGGCAGTGAAAAGCTCCTTGGGGAGCATCCAAAGCATGGAAGGCGTCTGATCCCATCCCAAATGGGCAACCAGAGCCAGTGAAAAATGGCCAAGCTGATGTCGTGAGCAATTTCAGTATTGGCACCTAATTACCACCTCTGAGTGCTGAAAGTCAATTCCCTTTTTCCAATAAACTATTTCCTAATATCTTTCCTATTAAAATTCTCATTCTCATATTTTCTTTTTCTTAAAACTGGTGTAATATTTTTTTCTCTTTGCTACTGAAACCCACTTTTGTACTACTTAGAATGTAGATTTTAAATAAGCCCAAAATTTTGATAACTTCCAAAATTATTTTGAACAGAAAATACTTTATGAGTTGTTTTTTCATTAAAAACCATAATATTTTTATGTGAGTGTAAGAACACAAAGCTCCACAGTGATTACATTTTTTGGCATTTTTTGAGTTAATATTTTATTGAAAAAATGAAAATATTGATTCAAAATAACATTAAAAAATATTAAATATATTATAAAGCAGTAACTCTCCACATTAAAGAGCACAGACCACCAATAATTCATACAGACCATTGTGGTGGTCCACAAAATAAACATTTGGGAAAGCAAGCAGCAGGAGATCCTAAGAGTGTTATGGAAAATGGTCCAACAAAAGTTTTTTCTGCTATTCAATTCTTCATCAAAAGGAAAAGTGCAGTGAACCACAGCTTTGGGGGAAATGTTCCAGAGTGTTGGGAAATTTTTGCTTCTGAAAGGATCCCAAAATCTCTGCAGCTGCCTCAGAGCAATAGGACGACTCTCAGGGAGTTTTCTGGGGGTGCCACAGGGGTTTTTCAGTCTCTTCTAAGCTGGAAATTTCAACAATTGCCTCAGAATTAATTAATTTTCAATTGGACCATGAAGTGATCAAGAACTTGAAATGAAATTAGATTTTGGCCTTAAAGTCTTGGCATCTCCAGAGTTCACCAAACATTCCCAGTTCAGTTCTGGGCTCTGTTTAATGGTTTTAAACTGTCAGAGGGCAGGGAGGGATGCGATATTTGGAAGGAATTCCTGACTGGGAAAGTGAGGAGGCCCTGGCATGGAATTTCTGAGGGAGCTGAGGCTGCCCCTGGATCCCTGGAAGTGTCCAAGGCCAGGTTGGACAGGGCTTGGAGACACCTAAAATAGTGGAAGGTGTCCCTGCCCATGGCAGGAGGTGGAATGAGATGAACTTGAAGGCCCCTGGCCACCCAAACATCCTGGAATTCCACGATTCTAGAAAGACAGAATGTGGCCTACACACTCATCAATACATTGATCAGCATTAATTGATAATTAACTGTCAGATTATTCAAGAACACCAAAAAACCTAAAAGATGGAACACAGACTGACAACAAACAAATGGAGAGAGATAAAGCCTGAAATTCCAGGAAGAGTGTGGGGCATGGAAGAGGGTGAGAAATTATTTAATGTTATTGTAGGGGGATAATTCAAATGGATGGGATGAGACATGGAAAATTTGGATGGAGAACTGGGAATCTTAGGACAAGTTTCCAAAAATAGCAATAGATCTCCTGGGATTCCAAAAGGAGCCTGGATGTTACAGCTGGATCCTTGGTGGTGAACTGGGAAATCTCTTGGGATCCTGGAAGGAGTCTGGATGTTACAGCTGGATCCTTGCTGGTGAACTGGGCAATCTCCTGGGATCCCAAAAGGAACCTGGATGTTACAACTGGATCCTTGCTGGTGAACTGAGAAATCTCCTGGGATCCCAAAAGGAACCTGGATGTTACAGCTGGATCCTTGGTGGTGAACTGGGAAATCTCTTGGGATCCTGGAAATAGCCTGGATATTACAGCTGAATTCTTACTGGTGAACTGGGAAATCTCCTGGGATCCCAAAAGGAGCCTGGATGTTACAGCTGGATCCTTACTGGTGAACTGGGAAATCCTCTGGGATCTTGGAAGGAGCCTGGATGTTACAGCTGGATCCTTCATGGTGAACTGGGAAATCCTCTGGGATCTTGGAAGGAGCCTGGATGTTACAGCTGGATCCTTCATGGTGAACTGGGCAATCTCCTGGGATCCCAAAAGGAGACTGGATGTTACAGCTGGATCCTTGGTGGTGAACTGGGCAGTCTCCTGGAATCCCAAGAGGATGTTACTGATGGATCTTTGATGGTGAACTGGACAAGATCAGGTGCTATGACAAGAGTCAGAGTTCACATCCACAGGGTGGGATTGTCTTCCTCCCTGGATCAGCCTGCCCTAATCCACCCTGGTGGCTGAGAAACAAAAGCCTGGGAGCCCAAACTGATTCCTGCATCCCACGGGAGGTGATGCCAAAGCCGGGGCTTAGAGCCAGGAGTGGATTAACCCTTTTTGTTGGGAAGCTATTTCAGCTGTGCTCAAAAATAGCTGCTGGAGGCCGCCTCAATCCCTGTCCTGGCTGGTGGGGCTGTATTCCAGCTCCTGGATCAGGGAGCTCCCTTGGATTTAAGCCGGGGCCTTATCAGGGAGTCAATGCGGGGCCATTTATCTTGGGCTGTCACTCAGGGCAGAGCTCCTTATCTCGGGACGGGCTGATAACGCCTCTTCTCACCCCGAGGGGGAGGTGATAGCGGGGCTATCTCGGAGCTTTACACCCAGCTCTGGCCTCGGGTGACATCCTCGCTTGATAGGGAAGACAGGGAAGGGCCAAGCTGGAGCAAAGCCTCTGGAGCTGGGTTTAGGTGGGCAGGGATGAAGGGAAAGATCCAAGGT
This sequence comes from Tangara arthus, assembly GCA_035584835.1. Classification (NCBI taxonomy): domain Eukaryota; kingdom Metazoa; phylum Chordata; class Aves; order Passeriformes; family Thraupidae; genus Tangara; species Tangara arthus. Next base: position 1,639,546 of record JAWMQZ010000118.1, read on the forward strand.
GGCGTTGTCCCTGTGGTTCTCAGGGAATGGGGCTGTTTGTGGGAAAAATTGGGGGAAGAATGGGGAGTAATGGGAACAAATGGGGAAAAATGCAGAGGAAATAGGGGAAAATGGAGAAGAAATGGGAAAGATGAGGGTAAAATAGGAAAAATGGGGAAAAACATGAAAAAAATTGAGGGAATGGAGAAAAATGGGGAAAAAGGGGAATAATATTGTATCTGTGATGTGTCTCACTCCCAGAGAGAGATATCCACAGCCAGATTGCTCCAAACTCCATCCAACCTGGCCTTGGACAATTCCAGGGATCCAGGGGCAGGCACAGCTTCTCTGGGCACTCTGTTCCAGGGCCTCCCCACCCTCCCAGACAGGAATTCCTTCCCCAATATCCCAATATCCCTGCCCTCTGGCAGTGGGAAATCATTAAGCAGAGCCCAGAACTGACCTGGGAATGTTAATCTGCTCCTGGAAAAACACAAGGGGCTGGGAGAGGAAATCAGGTGCATGGGACAAAGGATAATGTTAAGGAAGGACAAAGTGTGGACTACTTGATACTGATAAATCTGATTAATCTGATAAATCTCATAAATCTGGCACCTTTAATGGTCCAGCTGTGCTGTTCACATCTGGATTGCACCTGCAGACCCCAGACCAGGCTATTGGTCGGTGTGTGACTGATTTAACCCGTGCCAGAATTCCCAGGAAAAGTTTGGAAAACATCATCTCCTTCAGTGTGATCCAAACCCATCCCATCTCCTCAGCTCTCCCAGCGAGAACCGAGCTCCTTCTTCCTGGTTGGATCCCAAATGCTTCCAATGCAGATATTTGCAGATATTCCAAATGTTGGGAATGCTGGAGCACAATCCACAGGCTCCACATCTGCCTCCCTTCCTCTCCCCTTGCTTCCTGCAAGAGGGGAAGGAAGATTTCAGTTGTAGGATTCTCCTAGTACCCAATGGAAACCAGGATTTTCTCCCAAATCACATTTATCATGTAAGGAAGAGTTGGAAAATACACATTTTAATTTTTTTCCCAGGACCCACTTTTGGAGATGAAAAGAACAATTATTTCCCTGATCTTCTGAAAATTCAACAACTTAAAAATGTCTGAAGCTTGTTGAAATTACTATTTTAATTTTTTAAATATAATTTAATGTTTCTGTTTTTCAAGGAAATTTCCAAAACGTTTATGAGTAAGCAGGACATGAGACAGAAGAAAGAGGAATTTGAAAAAGTAAGGAAATTTTATTACCCTTGGTTGAAAGTAGTTTCAGAAATGAAATAGAAAAGAATGAGATTTTTTAAAACAATGTAGTGGGATTTTCTTTAGGGTGAGTAGTGGTTCTGAAGAAAAAATGAGAAGCAAAAACGAGGAGAATAAAGACAGAAAGAGTCAGAACCCAAAAAAGAAGAGGCGATTTTGTGTCCGTGTGTGTATGTGCAAAACTTTTCCACTAGAGGAGAGCTGGAATTCCAGCCCCAAGGAACACTCCCATAAATTAACCCGGTTTTGTTTTCTCAACCATCCCTCAGCCCCACCACAAGGTCTCGGGGCTGTGCCATTTCCAAACCACTTTGGGACTGTCAGCCATAAATCCTGGGCTGTGGAAGCCGTGGAGCAGAGAGTTATGAGCTGGGCACAAGGTGCAAATTGCTCGGGGTTAGCGCCAGAATCCTTTTTTTCCCCTCCTTTTTTCGTTCCCCCCCTGTTTTTACCACAAGGATCTTTTATTGTTATTCCCTTTTCTTGTTCTTTTGATTCCTTTATTTCTTGCAGTCTCTTCCCCACTTTCTGTTTTTCTTTTGTTTTTTTTTTTTTAATTAATATTTTTCTTTCTTTTAAATTTTTTTTAAATTCTTCTTCTTTTTTCCTCCCCCTTTTAGTTATTAACAGGAAGAATAAACAAGAAGAAATTAGGGAATAATTTACTGTAACAACCTCTCTATTGGGGTGCTGCTCCCAGGGCATTCACAGAAATCTTCCACCTTGCCAAGGGAGATTTTTCCTTTCTTTTCCTTCTTTCTTCCCTCCCTTTCCCAGCTTTGTGTTCTCTAACAATGAAGGTGGTCTCATTCACACAAAACTCACAGCAATTTCAAGAATAATTGAAATTTCCATTTTAATAACGATTATTCCTTCCTGGAACATAGAACTCCGAGAATCTGTGTCACGTTGACTCTGATGCTCCCAGAGGACATTTTTGGTGGAAAAAAGAATTGGATTGTCAGAAGAGTTCTCTGTATGAGCAGAAGTTTGGGCATTGGACAGCTCAAACCAAAGGCAAAAATACAAGAGAAGCAATGACTGAAAATGAAACCCATGACTGAGTTTGTGCATTTTTGTCTCTCCAGGGATGATGCTGGATAATTACGAGGAGTTTTAACCAGATATTTTTGGAGGTTAAAGATATATAGTGCAAATTAAAGCTCACAAAGCTTCCTACAATCTCAGTTCCTGACCTCATCTCTGCTGGATCTCTCTTCCTGTGGGAAATGGGAGAATGTGGGGAAGGAGAAATGAAGATCCTGCTTCTCCTCTGCCCGCCATCATCTTCACTCATTGGCAGCACTCACTGTTGTAATCCAGTCAGGAGATTTTGGATGCTTGAGAAACCAACCCTGAGGTTGTTATTCCAAAGGGCTTGGAATTGGCTGTGCTATGGGCAGCCAACACATTGTGTGGGAACCTTCACTGGATCCATGTGAGAACCTTCACTGGATCCATGTGAGAACCCTCACTAGATCCATGTGAGAACCTTCACTGGATCCATGTGAGAACCTTCCCTGGATCCATGTGAGAACCCTCACTAGATCCATGTGAGAACCTTCACTGGATCTGTGTGAGAACCTTCCCTGGATCCATGTGAGAACCTTCACTGGGTCTGTGTGAGAACCTTCCCTGGATCTGTGTGAGAACCTTCCCTGGATCCATGTGAGAACCTTCCCTGGATCTGTGTGAGAACCTTCACTGGATCTGTGTGAGAGCCTTCCCTGGATCTGTGTGAGAACCTTCCCTGGATCCATGTGAGAACCTTCACTGGATCCATGTGACAACCTTCACTAGATCCATTTGAGAACCTTCACTGGATCTGTGTGACAACCTTCACTAGATCCATTTGAGAACCTTCACTGGATCTGTGTGAGAACCTTGACTAGATCCATGTGAGAACCTTCACTGGATCTGTGTGAGACGCTCCACAGCCTGTGGATCTGTTGGAATGAATCCAGAGGAGGTCCTGAAGTTGTTCTAGGGCTGGAGCCCCTCTGCTCTGGAGCCAGGCTGGGAGAGCTGGGAATGTTCCCCTGGAGAGGAGAAGCTCCAGGGAGAGCTCAGAGCCCCT
>JAWMQZ010000118.1:1642982-1660132 GCA_035584835.1 Tangara arthus
ATTCACCAATCAGTGGAATCCTTCCCATTGTTTCTTTTATCTCCCAGTGCTGGTTTTACCTACCAGCAGACCCACAGTTTGTTTGGAAAGACAAATCCACTGTTCCTCTGAGGTGTAACCATCCAGGAGCTGTGCTGGCACTGAGGAATGCTGAGGCTGGGCACGGTAGTGCTGCAGGAGAAGCCGGCTCTGCCCGAGGAGTTTGAGTCTGCTAGGTGCCTCTTCTGGGAGAGGCTTAACTCTGTACCTCGGTGCCTCTTTTAGGAGAGGTTTTAACTCTGTGCCTCTTCTGGTCCAAGCTTTAAATCTGTACGTCAGTGTCTCTTTTGGGAGAGGTTTAACTCCATGCCTTGGTGCTGCCTTTAGGAGAGGTTTTAACTCTGTGCCTCTTCTGGGAGAGGCTTTAACTCTGTGCCTCTGTGCTTCCTTTAGGAGAGGTTTTAACTCTGTGCCTCTTCTGGGAGAGGTTGAACTCTGTGCCTCTTTTAGGAGAGGTTTAACTCCGTGTCTTGGTGCCTCTTTTAGGAGAGGTTTAACTCCATTCCTCGGTGTCTCTTTTGGGAGAGGCTTTAACTCTGTGCCTCTTCTGGGAGAGGCTTCCACTCTGTGTCTTGATGCCTCTTCTGGGAGAGGTTTAACCCCATGTCTCGGTGCCTCTTTTAGGAGAGGCTTCAATTGATTCCTTGGTGCCTCTTTTGGGTGAGGTTTAACTCCATGCCTCGGTGCCTTTTCTGGGAGAGGCTTCAACTCCGTGCTTTGGTGACTCTTTTAGGAGAGGCTTCAACACCGTGCCTCGATGCCTCTTCTAGTCCAGGCTTTAACTCTGTGCCTCAGTGCCTCTTTTAGGAGAGGCTTTAACTCTGTGTCTCTTTTAGGAGAGGTTTAACTCCGTGCCAGCAGCCAGGATGAGGTGATGCTGCCACCCACGCTCCAGCAGCTCCTGCAAAAGCAAACCCCAGCTATCTGCCTTCTCCCCACCAAACTCAGTGTGATTTGTGTTACATTTGGCTTGTTGTGGGGTGGAGGGAAGAGGAAAAATTCCCACTCTCTACTCAGCGATCCATCTGGAAGGGAGAGGCATTGTGTTTGTTTTGTGGGCATGGTTTATGTGCTTGGGATGGAGGCAGGTGGGGCCAGGGCCGAGGGAAGTGCTGCCAACTCCTGTGCTGTGCAGCTGGGCAGCTGATCCCAAAGTGGGCTGCTTTCCTGTAGCCCCACATTTCTCTTCACAGAGAAAAGCAAGGCACAATTCTTCCCAAGAATATTTCTGGGTTTCGCATTCTCTGAACCTCAGAGAAAGGAAAAACAATATTTATCTCATTTGCTGTGCCTGTGTTTGTGCCAAAGTAGAATGCAATATGGAGATTGTTGGTGGTTTGGTTCCTTGGCCTGTCAGGGCCAGGTGTATAGCCCCACATTTCTCTTCACAGAGAAAAGCAAGGCACAATTCTTCCCAAGAATATTCTTATCTCGTTTTCTGTGCCTGTTGTGCCAAAGCAGAATGCAATGTAGAGATTGGTTACCCACAGTGATGGTGGTTTGGTTCCCTGGCCTGTCAGAGCCAGGGGTGTGTGTGTGTCAGGACTGAGGGTGACAGCCACGAGATTCTGTGTAGTGTGTGCAGAGTTGAGTGCTTGGCAGATTCAGTTTAGGTGTAATGTAACATAGTGTAATATAGTATAGAATAATATAGTATAGTAAAGTAATTAATTAGCCTTCTGATGTCAATGGTGTCCTCCTCATCATTCTCACCCCTCATCGGAGGTTCCCTACAAAATTCTATACCCAGGGGTTTAGAGATCATGTGGTTTTGGTACTGGCTGGAGACCTGGGTTTGGGACTGGGACAGAAAACTTCCAATCTGTGGTGGTTTAATCTCATGGACACAAATTCTGCCCCTGGAAAAAGCTGTCCTGAGCTCCTCAGACCCCCTGCTCCATCCATTACAGCAAATCCAATCCCAAATAGTCCAAGAGGAGGAATCACCTGGATTTCAAGGCTTTGGAGGCTTCACTCATTAGCAGAGGAGAATTAGATCCGATTAATCTGCACTAATCCAAAGGCAGAATGAATTCCCTCTCAACCTTTCACAAGGAATGGCTTTTTAGGATTTAGCACCCCAGAAATTCCCTCCAGGAGTTCCCAAACAAGGCAGGGGTTTGCCAGACTGCCCCTGAGATGGCTGAAGGAGTTTGTGGTCCCAACAAAGAGCTTTCCAATTTGGAAAAGTTCTTCCCACTTTTCAGAGGAGCTGCCATCCACAGATTTTGGGATTTCAGATGCCCTTGGACACAGGGAAAGCAGTTGGACCCAGTGCTTTCCTCCTTGGATGATGCAGAATTTGGGATGTGTCTGTTTCGGTGGTGTCTGTTTTGGGACATCCAGACCTGTGCTCTCCTCATCCAAAAGGAAGGTACTCATCCCGTTACCTCTTCCCTCACTGCAGATCCCAAAGAAAAATCTGGGAAGGGCAACAATCTTCACCATTATGATGCTCCAGCTCCTATTCACAGATAGGATTTAAAAGGAAAAAATGCTGAGGAAAAGTAGGGTTGATTTGGAGCAAAATAAATCCTGGATGTGGTTTCCAATTGACCCATGGTCAAATCCATGCTGGGTTTGTCATTCCAAAGAAGGGAAAAGGACAGGCCCATGAAGAGGCAGCAGTTTTGGGGAGATCTTCAGGAAAACACATCCCACAGTTATCCAAGGATGGGATTTCTCCAGCCTTTCTTAGGGAGTGGTTTGTGGTGAGGGATAAGATCCACGTTCAGCTCTGCTGGAAGGGATCTTCCTGGAGAGCCAGAATCCCTCTGGGATCATCCTGGAGCAGCTCCAGTCGAGGGCCAACCCTGCCGACAGCCCAGCAGTGTCGGACGTTTGGGAAAGGAGAAAGTTTCCACTTAAAATTCCTGACCCAGCTTGAGGGGGATCTCTCCTGGGAAGATCCTCACCGCAAGGGTCATAGGGAAAGAGTCCTTGACCCCATTCCAGAAAGTGGGAACATGTCCTAGCTGGCTGGGTTGATATTCCAAAGAAAAATCTTAGGGAACAAAAAGATTTAAACACTCTGAAATTTCAGACTTTCTTCAGCCACTGTTAATGCGTAAAACTCCAAATCCCCTTTTTTCACCCCCTAAAAAGGTGAAAATTCCATTTTATGGGAGGATGAGGTCCCTCCTCTCCTCCTGGAGGGCTCACAGGGATCCTCTGGCCCCTGGCCACCTCCCAGGTGTCTCTGAGCCCTGGCTCCTGATCCATGTGGCTCCCACATGGATCTGTGCCATGGGGAGCCGAGGCTGAGCTGCTCCAGGAGCTCCCAAAGAGCCCCGGCAGGATTCGTGCGTCATCTCCACCTTTGGCTGAGGCACTGAGGGCTGGAGACCCAAAATACAAAACCAAAAAAACCCCAAAACCCTTCCCCCACAAGCATTTGGTTTCCTCCTTTTCTCTTTTTTTTTCCTCCTCCCTCCCCCTTTTTCCCTTAAATTTAGTCTCCAGATGAAAGCCTTTGGGAAAGAACAGGAAACCCAAAAATTTCTCTTCTCCCGACACAAATATTCCATCCCAGCTCTGGTGGGCAGCTGATGCCACCCCAAAGTTAAACCTGGAAGGGGATGAAGTGAAATTCCCAGCCCTGAGCCATCAGACCTGACTTTTTTTTTTAATCCATGAATTAAAAGCTTGTCTTTCCCTGGTTTGGAAAAGGAGATGGGACATTTTGTGGGGAAAGAAGAGGGAGTTTTGCACAACCCTGTCATTAGCAAAGGCCATGGCCAACCCTTTCTCTGAGCCCGAGGTGTTGCAGCTCCAAACTGGGTTGTTTTTTTAATAAATAAACCTATTTTCCCAGGAAAGGTGTTATTTTTAGTCGGGGATCTGGGTCTGTTTACCTGGGTTGTGCAGCCTAGTTTGGTTTCACTGTCCCTAAAGGACCTAGAGCTGATTCCAGGCTCTCGCTGGCCTTGAGGAACCCAAAAATCTGCTCCTGGTTTCCTCTCCAGAGGGTCCAGCACCATTCCCTGATGCCAGGAGCTTCCAGAGATTGGGAGAAGCCTCAGGTACCTCAGAAATTAAGGGAGACACAGGCAGCCTAAGCCCTAAACACCCCAGCCCTCTATAAATCCATCATTTCTCCAACTATTTCCATCTTCTCCCAGTTTCTGTTGTCAGTCCTTGCAGATGAGGCCCAAATTCCGCAAAAAAAACCCAAACCATTCCTTGTGAACATATTCCCAGCACAGTTTTGGCTTGGAAAAGCTGTCACTGCCCCAGTGGACACCAGCTGGGGGGTCAGCATGGACCAGGAGACTTTTTAGGATGGAATTATGGACCAGGAGACCTTCTAGAATGGAATTATGGACCGGGAGAGTGTCTGGGATGGAATTATGGACCAGGAGAGCTTCTAGGATAGAATTATGGACTGGGAGACTTCTAGGATAGAATTATGGGCCAGGAGAACTTCTAGGCTGGAATTATAGACCAGATGAGCTTCTAGGATGGAATTATGGACTGGGAGAGCTTCTAGGATGGAATTATGGACTGGGAGAAGTTCTAGGATGGAATTATGGAGCGGGAGAGCTTCTAGGATGGAATTATGGACTGGGAGAGCTTCTAGGATGGAATTATGGAGTGGGAGACCTTTGAGGATGGAATCACAGACCAGACCATTCTCCTGCAGTGTGAGGGAGTTCAGAGTCATGGATATGAGCCGTGATGGACTTGAAGGAACTGAACCTGGGATGTGGCCTCCTCCTGCAAAGTTTTATGGACCCAGAGCTCCCAGGCCTACTGAGGAATGTCCACAGAGTGGCTAAACAGGGTTTGGAACACATGGATCTTGGGAATTACGAGAGGCACGAGTGGTCTGTGGTTTAGATTTGTAAAGGAACACTGAGAAAGGCTGGAAAACATTCCAAAGGGTGGTTGAACTCTAACGGTAATTATCAATCTTGTTTTAATGATTGAGGTGGTATTTTGGATGGTATTTTTCCCTCTCAGAGGGAGGCTGGGGGGGTTTGGAAGGACTGGATGTGCTGGAATGAGGAAAGAATGGGATGTGCCAGCGGTGGAAGGTCGGGAGTTCCCAATGGGATATTGGAAGTTGAGTTTCTGCTCCTGGATTGGGAAGTTGGGGGGTGGATGGGCGGTGTCCAGAACTGGCTGGTGAGGTCAGGAAGGTGTCCCCAGAGCTGGGTCATGGAATTGTCTGGAATGGAATGAGCCAAGACATGCTGTGACCTGGAACAGCTCCTGACCCCTGTGTCCATCCCCTCCAATGTCCGTTTCCTCCAGGGCTGAGCATGGAAGGGATGTTTGTTCTGTCCATGAGACACTGAGTGAAGAGTAGCAAAGGTCTTTGAGCAGTGACAGACAGAAGCTGCCTCTGCCCATGGCCACGGAACTTCTGGAGTGGGTCCAATGGAGCTGAGCAAGGGCCTGGAGCATCTTGGTGCCCAGGAAAGGGTGAGGGAGCTGGGGCTGCTCAGCCTGGAGAGGAGTCCCAGCTGAGAGGGGCCTCAGCCCTGGGTGTCCCTGGGTGTCCCTGGGTGTCCCTGGGTGTCCCTGAGTGTCCCTGGGTGCAGGGAGGGTTAGAGCAGGGCCAGGCTCTGCTCTGAGGGCCCCAGCAATGGCACCAGAGGAATGGGCAGAGACTGATCCCAGGAATTCTCCCGGCACAGGAGGCAGAACTTCTGCCCTGGGCAGTGCCCAGCCCTGAGCAGAGACCAGAGAGGGGCTGGAGTCTCCTCCCTAGGAATATTCCAGACCTGTCAGGATGTAATCCTGGGCCCTGTGCTCTGGGATGGCCCTGCTGGAGCAGGGAGGTGCCACCAACTGTCCCACTCTGATTTCTTCCAACACAACCCATCCTGGAATTCTGGGATTCCTCAGTAGAGCAAAAAGGGTTCAATCCCATAAAAAGCAGCGATAAAACCTCCCAAGACTCCAATCTCTTTTCAGCAGATTTGTCCCAAAGCATTGGAAGAGCTTCTCCAGATGTTTCCACATCCCACTGAAATTTCAGACACTTCAAAGTAGTTTTCTGCCTTCAAAAAGGAAATTTACAATATTTCCATTCTATTTTATCAGAATTTTAAAGGATTTCATTTTCTCTGCTCCTTTAAAAGACTGGATTTTTGTTGATGGAGGATGTCAGTCCAAGGTTATTTCATCTCTAAAGTTATGAAGGGAAAATAACAATAAAAAAATCACAGGAGAATAACAAATAAAGCTTTTATGGAGAAGATATTAATTTAGAATACAAAACCTATTTTTATTTAAACAGCATTGCCTGAAAAAAACCCTTAAACCTGCATGTAAAAATGCACTTGAAAGAGCAGCAGAAAACTTAATAGGAAATAAAATTTCCCAAAGGAATCTCCATGACCTTTTCCGGTTCCATATTTTGGACTGGGTGTCCAGGTACTCTTTTCTGGTAATAAACAATAAAATTTCATTTTCATTTAGATAACTTCAAAGACAGAAGACATTTCATAATCCATGGCTTAAAAAGTGCTTCAGAACGACACAAAAGGCAAAAAAATTTGTGTAAATATTTTGGAACATGGAGGAATGTTTTGGTTTTTTCAGCCCCTCCGAGTCTCCTCTCTTAAAATAATTAAAAACAAAGAAAAAAAAAGCCACAAACAAAAGGAAAATTCAAATGCAGAGCAGAAGTTCTCTGATGGTACAAAGGGAAAGGAGAACAGTAGGAATTAAAAGAGAATAAAAAGAACATTTTTAATCAAAACTGGAAATCAAATTAAAATATAAATATTTTATTTTAGCTGCTAAAAAACCCACAAAACAAGCAACTAAGAAACAAAGCTCCATTTCCCTAAAACAGAGAGGGAAACAAGGAAACATTCCCCAAAAACAGCTTAGAAAAAAAACAATAATCGGCTTGAATTTTAATCATAATTAAAGCCTAATAAGAATGGGACTTATCAAATCTAAATTATTTTAGTCATTTTTGTGATAATTAATGAGGACATTTTTAAATCTTCTAATTAATTAGTGATGGGATTAATCTGATTATTTGTAGATGACAGTACCCAAGCTAATTAACTTGGTTAAGAATAATTGGTCAATGAAGGTAAATTTAATGGATTTAATGTGTGATTAATCCAAAGCAGAAGTTTAAAATTGAATTGATCAATTTTTCTCCATTGGATTTAAGGGAGAGCCAGGATTTCATGTTTGTATTTAGAGGTTTTCATGGGAATAGTGCACAAGAAAAAAGGTTGGGAGAGTTGGGATTGTTCAGCCTGGAAAAGGCTCTGGGGCCTTTCTGTACCTGCAGGAAAATTGGAGAAGGACTGGAGGGATGGAGGGACAGGACACAGGGAATGGCTCCCACTGCCAGAGGGCAGGGATGGATGGGAGATTGGGAATTGGGAATTCCTGGCTGGGAGGATGGGAGGGGCTGGGATGGAATTCCCAGAGCAGCTGTGGTTGCCCCTGGATCCCTGGCAGTGCCCAAGGCCAGGTTGGACACTGGGGCTTGGAGCACCTGGGACAGTGGGAGGTGTCCCTGCCCATGGCAGAGGTGGAAAAAGATTATCTTTAAGGTCCCTTCCAACCAAAAATCATTCCATGATTCCATGATCCAGGTGGCCACATGAGCTCCAGTGGATAAACTTCATCACAGTGGGAGAGAGAAAATAAAAACTCTCGAAGTAGGAGCAAATTTTGGCTGTCAAGGGCACACAGAGTGTGTGAGGGGGGCTGCTGTAAAAAGAATCATTGTTGATGGTGTGTGGGGATTTCTCCTCCCAATAAAAGGTGATCCAATAAAACCTGCCAGCCTGTTTGCATTCCCACTCCAGTGTCCCACGTGGAGAAATGGATCAAGTTGGAACTGCACGGAGCAAAGCATAAACAGCATTCTTCAGGAAGAGGCTCGGCTGCTTTAAGAGCATTTGGAGGTCTCCAAAGGAAAATATAAGGAGGGATTTGAATATAGCAGATGGAATGTTGGATTTTTCATGGCAGCACTAAAAGTCCCACTTAGAGGAGGGCTGAGCCATGGAATTCAGATCCAGACTATCCATACCTACAAATTCAGGAGCTTGGAGCTGCGTGTTTGCCTTGGTCCCTCACAGAGACATTGGATCCCACTTAAAAATAAAGCCCAGTGTTTTCCTTTGGATCTCCTGTCCCACTGGGAAAGCTCTGGGGTTTGGCATTAGAACTGTGGGAGGTACTGCCATGAAAATTCGTCCTTTGTGTCCCAAGGCAACAGAATGAGGGAGTCTTTGGAAATGCTGTCACTGAAGGTGAAGGTGATCAGAGGGAATGGAGCATCCATGAGGAAAGGCTGGGAGAGATGGGATCGTTCAGCCTGGAGAAAAGAAGGCTCAGGGAGAACTGACTGTGCCCAAACGGGCTCCAGGAGAGCTGGAGAGGGACTGGGGACAAGGCATGGAGAGACAGGACACAGGGAATGTCTCCCACTGCCAGAGGGCAGGGATGGATGGGAGATTGGGAATTGGGAATTCCTGGCTGGGATGGAATTCCCAGAGCAGCTGTGGCTGCCCCTGGATCCCTGGAAGCGTCCAAGGCCAGGCTGGGGCTGGGAGCAACCTGGGATAATGGGAGGAGTCCCCATGGCTGGATGGTCCTTAAATTCCCTTCCAAACAAAACCATTCTGGGAGTGTCCAAGGAAAAAAGGACAGGACCTGCTATTCCCAGGTCGTTCCTAAGAGATATTGGTCCACACATTCCCAGATGCTCTTTTCCTTTGGCCACAGGCAGAGGAAGTTGGTTTCCACTCAGTTATGACCCACCAGAAAGCCCAAAATCTTCCCTGCAGGAGTTCAGGGGAACCAATTTCTGAGCATCCCAAATTTTGTAGAGATTTTTACGCCCACCTCCCCACACCCCCTTCCATTGCTCCTTCCTGACTATGTCCTACTTTTTTTTTCTGGATAAACAATCAGATTGTGGAAATTTTGTGTTGGTCCATCCTTTTTTTACTGCTATCAAAAATCTCAACTCTTTTCCTTTTTCCTACAATGAATCCTCAATGATGATGACAATGATGACAATGATGGTGACGATGATGACGATGATGATGATGATGATGAAGATGGTAATGATGGTGATTATGATGATAATGATGGTGATGATGGTTCATCACCTCTCTCTTATTCATTGTCAGACATTTCCCTCGCAGAACTCACTCACCATAAATTTCCATTTGTACCTATTTTCCCACTAGGTTTTCCAGCATTTTTTTGCCTCCAACCCACGGTATTTAATCCATTCTATGTTTATTTCTGAGAATGTCATGTGAGACAGTGTTAAAAGCTCCAATAAAATCAATGTGTGCATTGGCAGCTCCTGCTGTAGCTACAAACTCGCTACTGTCTGTAGTGAGACATTTAATTGGTTTTATGTCAGTTTCGTTTATTTTATCTTTTTTTCCCTTGGTCTTTCTGGGCATCTGGGCTCTTTTTGGTCTGAATTCCCCTTGTTTCTGTTCGAAAAAAATAAATAGTCCATGATTTACCCACTTTTCTCCCTCTTTAAACATCTTAACTTTCTCCTTCCATAGCATAATTTGTTTTTTAGTCTTGTCTCCTTAAGGAATGGTTTTCTTTTACTCCCTTTGCTCGTAGACCACCTCAAAGATGATTTTATTACCAAATTCTCTCAGTGTCTTTACAGGTATTTATAAAAATCATCTGACACCACTCTGGAAGAACTCAGGGATAGCTGAAATGATGGAGGAGAACTCCAGGAATGTCGTTTCCACCTGAACTTTGGGAAACCCGGCCACTTATTAATAATCCCTACTGAGAGGTGGGAAAAGGCATTGACAGGTTGGGAATTCTTTTTCCTGCCAGCTGGGAAGGAAAATGAGGGGCTTCGAGAAATTAAAATATAACAAAAATGATGAACAGAGAGAGGAGAAAAGAGAAAATAATGGATCCTAAAGAGCCAGGGGATTTTGACACTCATAGAAATTGGAGTTCAGGCTCAAATCCTTGGTTTTCCCGAATAAATCTGGAGAAGATTCAAGATTTCCTTCAAGGAATTAACATCTTCTCAAATAAATGAACAAAATATTTTTGAGAATACCTTTAATCCCTAGGGGTTTTACTTCCAGATCTGTTTAAGAGTGATAAAGTTTTATTTCTTGCATCATTCTTCTTTCTGGTCCTGAAAACTCTCCTGGGTAAAAAATCTTACCTATGTCTGTCCTGAATTTCCAGCCTCTGTAATTCTTCTCAGAGCTTGATTTTTTAGTAATGAAAAGCTTGTAATGAAATAATGCAGAGTACAACCAATTCATATTTTGATGATTCATTTCAAAAATCAAAATAATTTCAATAATCAAAATAATTTCTTTTATTCCTCAGTTCATTCTGACAAATCCCTTCCCCTCCTGAAAATGGTCTGAATGTCCAATCAGTTCAATCATCGGGTTTTCTCTTTATTCTATTTTTAAAATTCAGTTTTTAGTGTTGAAGGCCCAGTGTACAGAATTTAACACCAGAACAGCTCCTGGAGCCCAAATTTACTTTCCCGTCTGAGGTGTTCCAACAAATCAGCTGATTTTTATCTCACTGATATCTTTTTCATTCTCCCAACACTACAGAAGGAATTTTCCCATGAAGTCCACACACCTTGAGTTCTCTTCAAATCCTGTTTTCCAAGAACTCACAGTCCTGGATCTGTTTGGAACTTAAAGAAACCGCATTATCCTGACAAATTTGCTTTCTTTTCCATGCCAATAATTTCTAAGTGGTTGATTGACAGGAGACTATAAATATATATAAATTTTGTAGCCATGGATATCACCTGGGGGTTTTGAAGGAAATGGAATAACGGGTTGACATTGGATATAGGTGGGGTTCAGGCTCATGCTTTTCTAGGATTAATGGAAAATCTCTCCATAATTCTGCAGGTCTAGTGGGTGGGATTTTCACAAAAACCTATGGAAGTCACAAAACCAAAGAGAGGAGTTAAAGTCATCTCTCATCTATTAAAAAATTTCAGAGCAATTTCTTCAGGACTCCTTGCAAAATAATTTTCTTTCCTTGTGCCTCTTAATTTTGCAACTGTAGAATTGGTTGGAAGGTACCAGTAGAGTTCTCTGGTCCAAACTTCAATTCCTTGGAGCACCCAAGTGATGAACAGTGTTAGACCAGGTCAGGCCTTAAGATTTTGGTAAAAAAAACCCATTAAAATAACAATAAAAAGAAGAAACACACACAAACACAACATTTTTCGCTGAAATATGATATTGAACCAAGAAAAAAAAGTAAATTCAGGGTTGAGCATCAATTTTTCACCAGAAAATGTTTTCAAAAAGGGGAAGAAACACTGAGGAGTTCTTTATTTTTTGTTTTCTCTAAGAAATCTGTTCTCCTTTTTCCAGCAGCTCTTCCCAGATGGTTTAATGACAACAAATGTCAGGGGTTTCCAGTTAGGTCGCCACCAGGATTATCCACGAAAAAGAGATATAAAGGGAGAAGCATGGAATAAATCCCAGAGGAGTGATTGTATCAGCTAAACCACTTTAAATACTGCATTCTTCCCTGTCCTGGAAAGATTCCACTCTGAGGCCAGAAAGGAATATTTGGATAATTGGCTCTTGTCTCCTGGAGCAACTCCTTCCTTTCAGCTCCTCTTCTCGCCACTCCCATTCCCAGCCCGTCTCTCCTTCCGTGACATGCCCTGGAAAGACACACCCAAGATTAGTTAATCTCCATCAAAACCCCATTATTCAGGAAAAACCACACACATCCCCTGTCGGGATCCATGGAAAGTCTGACCGAGGTGGCCATGACCACCCAGGAGCCTCCAGGGCTCATTCAAAAACACCTCCAGGTTTATTTTTGTTGTTATCTTGGAAACCAATCCCAAACTTCTTCTTTCTGGGACACCTTTTGTTGTCTTTTCCCACTCAGGGGAGGTCGGGATTGACGCTGAGGAGGGATTTATCCCACGTGGCTGCTCCTCATGGCATCTTCCCAGGAAAAACCCAACGGCATTGTCCAATCCCTCCTTGTTTGGGTTGCAATTGGACCTGAGGGTTTAAGCAGGAGAAGGGGCTTCTTTTGGATAGGTGTTAAACAAAAACATGGAAAAAAAAAAGATTCCTGCTGGGAATAATTTACAATGTAATAATAAATACTGGGAATGAGGTTTAAAATCACAAAACTTTCCAAGATTTTTTAATTGAAGTTATTTATTGCAGAGCTGAAGTTCCTAAAGTTTAGGAACTGCTTCCCTCATTTTTAGCTGGTTCATGGCAGCAAATCACAATTTTTCTCCCTTTCCTAAAGGAGTGAGTTTGTGTTGTGCATCTTTTGCATACGTCTGCGTATGAAAAAATTCAATATACAACCATTGTGCCAAATATACCTTGTGGGTTTTTTATTTCATGGAATTGTCCAGGATAACCTGCACAAAATTCTGGGAAAAATATTGCAGGTGGTACCTTAAATTTCTCTCAGGAATATGGATTTTATAATCTAAAATAAATTATTTTAGGGATAAATGAGGCATCAGACATATTAAGATAAGCTCAAGTGCCTGATTCAAGCCCACACTACATGTGGCAATGGGTAAAATTCTAATTTTTCAAAGATCTGGCCAGAAATTTGGGATAATGATAGATTATTTTATCTGTTTTGCCTATTTACAATGAGGGTTTTCTGAAAATGTTTAGTGAATGAGTTAAATCATTGGGTCTTATTTTTATCAAGGTGATAAATTTGAAAATATTCAGTTGGCCTCTAAAAAAATGAAATTTATAAATTTTGTTTCCATATAATTTGAGAATATATGAATAAAAATATTTCAAGAAACTTTGGGATGAATCCCATGGATATTTTGTGTATTGGGATTTCTTCGGTGCCATTCCATGAACCTATTGGGATGAAAATCACAGGAAAAACAGCAAAAGGAACAGGGATTATTTATGATGGATTATAAATCCTGCTGGTTTCTGCCCTTCAGGCAAGGGAAATTCTGCAGATGGAGCAGCTCCATGAGTTTCATGGAAAAGTGGATGCTCAGGCAGATGAACTTAATTTCTAATGTGGTGAGAAAGAAAAAGAAATTCCAGAATCCCAAAATGGTTTGGGACCTTCAAGCTCACATCATCCAACGACTCCTCACCAAAAAAGCATTGCCTTGCCTTATTCCCATACTGAGAATTATACCCATAATTCCTTGCCTTATTCTCCAACTCTCCAAAATCTACAAGGAATTTTACACAATGGTAGAGCCATCCTAGGTCCCATCTTTAAGGTAAAGAATATTTTAAAAACTTCTTTTCATGAGAATAGACTGCTATCAGTTTGTTTTAAAAGAATTCCAATGGTCAGTAAGGTACATGAAATTTTGGGAACAGAGAGAATTCATGGGATGGTAAATATTTACCAGTTTTGCATTTATAAAATTGTGAGGGTTTGAATCAGAATTTTAGCTGCAAGCTGCAGATACCTTCCTTAAAATCTGCAGGCTGGATGCAACAAGCCTTGGGAATGACAGAAAAATTGGGTGATTTCAGTGGTCAGAAAAGATTTCAATGATCAGTAAGGAACATGAAGTCCTTGGGAACAAGAGGAATGCATGGAATGGCAAATATTTCACACACAGAGTTTTATTTTTATAAAATTGTGACCATTTAAATACAAAATTTTAGCTGCAAGTTGCAGATCCCTTCCTTAAAATCTGCAACAAGTCTTGGGAACAACAGAAAAATCAAGGTGAGTTCATCCTGAACTCATTCCAACTTCTTCCATATTAAATCTTTTGTGTCCTGGAGCTCCAGCCAGACAAACAATTCCAGTTCTTCCCTGACTGGCTGTGAGGCTGAGCTACACCAAGAGTGGTGTCAAGGTTGCCAAAGTTCTTTTTCACTGTGTGTCACAACCATGGAGAACTTTCCTTTCCAAAATTTATTCCCATCCCACGAGTGAGATCCAAACTCCTGCGAACCGATGGGATTCTGGAGATGTGGGAATGAACATCCCTGCTCTGGTCTGGGCTGCATCTATCACACAAAAAGCATCAGGAAAAGAGGTGTGAGAAAATAATGGAAGAACTTTCTCTTCCAAAATTTATTCCCATCCCATGTGGGAGATCCAAACTCCTGCGATCCGATGGGACGTGTGAAATCCGCGATCCAATGGGAGACACGGGAATGAGCCTTCCTGCTCTGGTCTGGGTTGCATCCATCACACACAAAGCATCAGGAAAAGAGGTGTAAAAAAAAAAGGGAAGAACAAGAGAGGATTTTGCAGGCAACAGAGAACTCACACCAAATAATTATGGATGATATTTAAGGAAAACACGGCTCCTGTTTAACGCTGTGGGAGAAATGTTCCAGCATGGGTGGGATACTAGAAAACCCTGCCTAGGATTAGATAATTTAAACAAGAGTGAATTAATCAAGCAATTAGTCTGAAAGAGGTTTAAAATGTCCTGCTGTGACTGAGACCATCTGGATTGCAACATCAAGGAGCAAAGTGGAGAGGCTGTAAGTTAAAAATGCAGAAAGCAACTCCTAAATTTTGGAAAACACGGGGGAACAAACAATGCAGAATCCCAGAAGGGTTTGGGTTGGAAGGGACCTTGAAAATCATCTCATTCCAATCCCCTGCCATGAGCAGGGACACCTCTCTGGTGGAGGTGTAAAAAATACCCCAAAAATCACAGCTCCATGTAAAAAAACCACCAAATCCGGGCACTCATGGAGATCTAAGTCTGGGAATCTGCTCTTTGTGGGACCAGCTCCAAGGCTTTAGTCATTAGGAATGACTAAATTAAAATGTGGTCTTAGTTTGAGAGGCTTCAGAGGAGCTGGAGACAAGGATTTTATCATTGCTAATTGCAAGAATTTAAAATTAAGACTTTTAAGCCTAATTTGGGCACAGATTCGTTCTCCTCTCTAGTGACCACCTCAGTTAAAATAGTTTAAACACATCTGGTTAGGATGAGAATTGCCCCACCTTAAGAGCCCAAAACTTGTAATTTTGGCCCAGTTCTAAACCTTATTCTTTGAATAATCCACTTTTAAAGCTTTGATCGCCTTGGGGCTCATTGCAGGGAGAAATACTGTTTGCACTTTTTGTTGGGGTTGAGAATTTCTCATCAGCAATTTGGAGTTTTGTAATCTCTGCCCCAGAGAAAGCTCACCCCCAGCAGGACATTTAAACCCTGGCTGAATTGAAACACTTGAGAAGTCAAAAAAAAATCCCACTGGGAAATTGATTCATTTCATCATTCGTGCTATTTTCCTTGTCAGTTTAGATAAAAACCACACTTCCTGTAAAGGAAAGGTTTCATCAGGGATAGCTTTTGACCAGCTGTATGAAAAGGGGTCCTCAAACGCAAAAGTTCAAAAGATAAAAACAAATTATTGTTTTGCAACCTGATTTTATCTGTTATTCAATGAAATTGCAAATTTCCTTCTCAGTAGGTCAGAACTGAGTTTAACTGATCTGGAGCTTTAAAATAGCAAAACATGAGGGGGTTTTTGACGTGTTTTTGGTTTCATTTTGCCTTTTCATCTCCACTACTCTAATTAGCCCTTCAAGACATGAGGTGATCATGACTTGCATGACATGATCCTGTCTCCAGCTCTAAATCCTCGTGGCTGCATAAAACCAACAGGGAATGGTCCCTGGATCTTGATCCTTCTGGAACCATGACCATGAGTTGGTTTGTAAAGTGAAAGCTGGGCTAAAATCACACCAAGATCTTTTTCCTACAAGTTCAAATTGTTGTGTTCCAGGGCACAAAAACTTCTCTTTCAGTTTTAACTCTCACGCTCACAACAGCTGCGACTACATCAGGCTTTGAATAAAGCCCCGATTAACCTTGACCTGATTTCATTGAGGATGTCCCTGCTCATTTGTATTTGGACTAAAAGGCCTTCACAGGTCCCTTCCAGCCCAAACCATTCCATGAATCTGTTTCCAAAGGATTCCATAATTCCATGATTCGCTGCACCAGCGTTGATTGCCAGGCTGAGATAATTAAATTAGGATAATCAAATGAGGGAAAACAACTTTATGTCAGCACAGAGGTGGCAAAGCAGGGCCATTGGAACATCCCCAAAAGTCCCACCATGTCCCTCTGAAGGAAGGTTTGTTTTTCCCTGGATTTTCACCCTGCCATTATCTCTTGGCTGTTTCTGTGAAGAAAATGTCTCTGTTAAAGGCACTTTGTGGAGCTGAAAGAAGGTGATGGTTCCCAGCCTGGAAAAAATTCCACGAAGCCAATGATTCTATTCCCCAAATAGCCCCCAGGAGCTGCTGTGCAATGGATTACTCAGCATTTTAAACAGAATCCTTTTCACAGGAAAGGAAGCTCCAGTAAATCCAGCAGCCCCTCTTCCCTGAAAGTTTATGCTAAAGCAAACTCCCTGCTGCACACACCAGAATTCCTGGGATTGCCTCTTGCAGGGGATCAGACATTTTGGGAGATAAAGTTCCCAGAGCTGCAGTCTCTGATACAATCAAGCCTTTTTTCCATGAGTTCGTTGGTACAGAAGAGCTGAGTCTTGGCTGGACTGACCCATCCAAGAATAGCTTCCAGAGGATGGGAGGAGTGAAAACCTGGCAAAAATGGCTTTTATGTCACTCATCCCCCATGGCTGTGGCAGCAAGGGACATGTCAGGACAAGTGCCAAGCACCACAAACCTGCTTACAGCTCTGTCTGGGTGAAAATCTATTTTTTGCTGCAGATGAGAGATGTTAGGGCAGGCCTGGGATCCAGGGATGTTTTAGCACAGAGTCAGGAATAGGATCCACCTTTTTTTTTTGCAACATCATCAAAATGTGTCCAGTGGGAAAGGAGTTGGGGGTTTTGGTCAACAGAGACTGAACATGAGCCCAGGTGTGCCCAGGTGGCCAAAAATGCCAAAGACATCGTGGTCTGTATGAGAAGCAGCAGGGGAAGGGATTTTCCCCCTGTGTTGGGCAGTGCTGAGGCCACACCTCAAATCCTGGGGTCAGTTTTGGGTTCATCATGAGCAGAAGGACATTGAGGGGCTGGAGCATGTCCAGAGAAGGAAACAGAGATGGGGAAGGGGTTGGAGCCCCAGGAGAGGCTGAGGGAGCTGGGAAGGGGCTCAGCCTGGAGCAAAGGAGGCTCAGGGGGGACCTTGTGGCTCTGCAC
>JAWMQZ010000118.1:1681500-1701373 GCA_035584835.1 Tangara arthus
CCAGAGCGAGGATTGAGCTGCATTGCTCAGAATTGCTCCGGAACTTGGGATTTTTTTTTTCCCCCTTTCCTTCTCCTTCAGATGAAACACGCTGGGAGTTTCTCCCTTTTCCATGTGCTCCCATCTAACCATGAATTTGTCTTGCCCCCTCCTCCTTTTCTCTCTCCCTCCATCCCCTTCCCTCCGCCACCCTGAGGGAGGATTGAGCTGCATCGCTCAGAATTGCTCTGGAACTTGGGTTTGGGATTTTTTCCCCCTTTTCTTCGCTTTCAGACGAAACACCCTGGGAGTTTCTCCCTTTTCCATGTTCTCCCATCTAACCACGATCTTGTCTAGCCTCCTCCTCCTTTTCTCTCTCCCCCCATCCCCTTCCCTCCCCATCCCCAGCCAGAGGGAGGATTGAGCTGCATCGCTCAGAATTGCTCCAGAATTTGGGGCTTGAGATTTTTATTTTTTTTTCCCCTTTTTCTTCTCTTTCAGACAAAACACACTGGGAGTTTCTCCCTTTTCCATGTGCTCCCAGCCAAAGGGGGTTGTTGTAACAAGCGGGTGTAAGTGTGGTGCAATGTCTGTGTATGTGGGGTGTTGTGAGAGGTGCTTTGCACTCGGAGCAGGCAGGAATCACGCATCTTTTGGAAATATTCCTACATTTTATTCCATCTTCCTGAGGATTTAATCTCAGTGTGGTTGTTTGTGAATTAAAAACGAATTTCTTTTGCTGTCCCTGAGCAATTTGGTCCAGTGGGAGGCTGCCCTGCCACTCCAGATGAGGTGATTCGTCAGCTCCCTTCCAACCAAAGCTCTTTTGTGATTCTGGAATTTATTTTCCACACTTTCCAAGTTTCAGGTCCATCTTGACAAGTGATGATCCCTCTCTAAGTATTACTATAAACACCTTTTAAATCTGTTTTACCTTTAATCTGCCTGCTTCCAAAACCTCGAGAGAGAAAACCCTGTGGGGATGTGCCCCAGTGGCCTCTCTCTCTTTATCCAAATAAAATTGCAGGACTCCTCTGTCTTCTTTATGTACATGGGGTTTCCCAGTGGGATTTTCTGTACTGGAGGGTGCAGAGTCCTTTTATCCCAAAGTCCCTCCGTTTATCCTAAACTCCCTCCTTTTATCCCAAACTCCTGGCTGCACATTTCCCTTTTCCTTTCCCCGTGGAAAATCCAAGCCATGGAATCGTGAAGACACCAGCTCACATCTTCCCTATCAGTCCCCTCCAACCCAACCCATTCTGGGATTTTCTGAGAACAGGGATTCCTGTTTGAAGCAGAAAACCCGTGACAGTCCCATTTTGCTTTGCAATCTCTCCACAGCCAAGAGTTTTTCTTTTTCACCTTGGCTCTGTGGCAGTGTTTGACAGCCAGTGCTGCTCTGCTGTCCTGTTCCCTTTGAAGCCACCTCAGCTCACAAGGAAATCTGGGAAGCAGCTGGGCTGTGGATTTTATTTTGCCAAAGGTGGCATGCTGAAAAAGGATGGCAAATGATAGGATGGGAAGGCTGGTGCTGCGCTCCCAAACCAAAATGAGGCACAGGGGGAAGGGAGAACCAAACACACAAAATAATTTCCCTTGGTTTGGGAGAGGAAACGTGGAAAACTCACAGCCCAGGCTGTGGCTTTGGGGAGAAGAATGTGAGCAGTCACTTTCTCATCCTGTTCCTGTCCTTCCAAGGCTTGTGTGAAAAGGCTGATGCCGAGTCCCAGTCAGCCATAAAACAACAACAACAACTCTGCCCAGTGGCTGAGATTTGCCAATCCTGAGCTTTCCTCACCTAGCCCGGCACTGGGAAGGATGGAAGTCTGCAAACCATCGTGGCTCCGAGCGCGGAATCCTCGCCGAATGTGATCTCACCCGCGGGGACAATCTGATGGACGGAGTGTTACTTGTTGTTCCAACACCATGGCAATGTCTCCGGGAGGAATACAAATCACTTGGAGCTGGGAGGCAGAGCCAGCTGAGCAGGTACCAGGAATGTGGGAGTTGCTTATTACTCACCCAGGGGGAAGAGCTGCTGCTTGTTTTTTTAATTACATTTTTACTCGCCTCTACTCATCACCCCCACACAGCACCAGCGCTTTTTGTAATGAAAATAACGAGATAGAGCCCGATGCAGGGAGTACTGAGCACATCCTGATTTTCCATTGGATGTGTGAACCAGGTGGGACTTTTGTACTGGCAGATCTCCGGCCTCGTCAAATCTCAGTGGGTGCAAATCTGCTGAAGTCAGTGAGGGCTTCTCATCTATCACTTGTTTTATTAATATTGCTCTGTCTGCAAGTCCAGGCTCTCCAAGAACACATCTTTTATTTCACTGCCTCTCATCGAAGGCAACGTGTGAGTGCTGATTTTCCCGGGCTCAGGATCAGCTCCAGCTCTTTCATTGTTGCTTTTTTTTCCCCTCTCTCTCCCTCTCTCATTTTTTATGGCAGCGTTGGAATTGCTGTCAGGTTTACAGTGCAGTAATAATCACCTCATTATTATTAATAACCATGGCAACAGAATGGAAATTAATCACTCCACTTCTGTTTATCCCCATGGAAACAGAGCCAAAACAAACAAGCCTTATCCACAATGCCCATTCCTAGAAATCAGACATCCTGCAAAATTCCCAACTAAACAAACCAGC
Organism: Tangara arthus; assembly: GCA_035584835.1. Classification (NCBI taxonomy): domain Eukaryota; kingdom Metazoa; phylum Chordata; class Aves; order Passeriformes; family Thraupidae; genus Tangara; species Tangara arthus. The sequence goes on from JAWMQZ010000118.1 coordinate 1,684,133, forward strand.
AGCTCCAACTGCCTGGGTTAGCCAGGAGCACCTATGGAGAGGGCAAGGATATTCTGTCATGGGTGCTTCCTCAGGTTCAGATTAGCAGGGGACAAATATTTTTGGGAATTTTGCTTGGTTTATTGGTTGGTTTTACTCTCCAGTTTTTGTTCTGGTGCGACTGAGACACAGTGACAGCAATGCTTCTGCTTCCCATAAAAACTGGGCTTCCTACAAGGATGGAAAGAGAATTTGGATAAGGATCTGGAGGGATAGGACAGGAGGAGTGGTCTGAAGGTGAAGGAGAGCAGGGATGGATGGGATATTGGGAAGGAATTCCTGGCTGGGAGGGTGGTGAGGAGCTGGGATGGAATTCTCAGAGAAGCTGTGGCTGCCCCTGGATCCCTGGAAGTGCCCAAGGCCAGGCTGGACAGGGTTTGGGGCAACCTGGGACAGTGGGAGGTGTCCCTGCCATGACAGGGGGGATTGAAACCAGATCATCTTTAAGGTCCTTTCCCAATCCAAACCATTCTGTGATTCCATCACAAGTAGGATTAAAATGGTCAGGTGTTGGAGAAATATTCATTGCTGATAACACTTCTCCCCAGGTGCCAAGCACTGAAATAAAGTTTAGTGGAAAACTCAGGAAAAAGTTCAGGAAATATTTAGGCAGAAAGTGAACACAAACCCATTATTTTCTCTTTGCACTGTCACCATCCTTGCTTGCAGGAGGAGTGGAGGATGTCACGCTTATTCCCTATGCACAGAAGTGAAATTCCCATGATTTTTTTTTTTCACAGGAAAATCCCTGTTTTTCCCCAGCCATTCCTCATTCAGATCCAACAGCACAGCAGTCGCTGCCTGTCCCCCCTGCCCTGCCAGTTACTGTGTTTCATTTAGGCTGTCACCAACAGATAATCTGAGCTTGCATCTGCTTTTTCCTGCGGCTTTAATGACACACCCAGGGGACCACTTCCTAGGCTTTCAAAGGAAAGAATTCCTCCCTCAGACGATCCTTCAATCCCAGGGATTCTGCTGACTCTTATCTGCAGATGCAGCAGCACAGATTAGGGCTGGTGAGGAAAGATGAGAGAGGCAGGGAAATTAATGATTATTAAACCCACAACCCCCCCGGGAGCCTTTTTTTTTTTTTTTTTTTTTTTTGCAGAAGGATCTGCTCAGGCTGAAACCCTTGGAGTAGCTGAAATCAGCTGCGTGCTGGAAACGTTTATTTTCCATTTAAAAAGAAGTGGAACTCGACCACGTGGAACAAGAAAACGAAGTTGCCACGTCTTCCAAAGCCTCCAGAGGTTTTGATGGATCTTCTTGCTGGGCTGTGGAGTCTCCTACAACTCTGGAAAATCGTAAAATCAGCTTCTTACCTCTCTCTCTCACCTAAAAAATGGGAATAAAACCCCTCTTATTTTCCTAGATAGCCCCTTTAAAAATTATCTACACACTGTGTACATTTTTGGACGCATTATGTTCGTTTTGGAGTTCTCTTGTTGTCTCACTGTTCTGTGGATTTGTACAGAGATCCTGAATCCTGTTCAAATGGAGGAATTAAACCTGGAAATGACAGAGGGAACAGAATGCTTTGATATTTAACTGACCTTTTAAGCTTCCCAAAAAGGCAGGGAGAGTATAATTAATTGGGATGAATCCCATCTGAACTTCCTCCAGCCAATCCTCCTGAATCCAATTAAACACAACTTTTCCATGTGGAGGTACAGTTGAGGAGAGAAGGATGTTGCTGTTGGGTTTTCTGCCTGTTTTATATGATTCCCCTCCCAGAATTAGGATTTTTTTTAAATCCAGGAGACACCAGCACTGACAGACCCCTGAAATTCTTAGTTCTGTGTCTCCAAGCAGGAATATTCCAAAGGAATCTGTGCATTTGCAGTTCTGCATCATAAAATATTGATGTGATCTCTGCTGTCTATAGAAAAATCCCAAATTTCCACAAATAGGTACGTGGGATTTGACTACAGGTCATTTGACTAAAAAATGAGTCCCATTAATTGATGTGGACTGGGAATGTGTGGGCACTGTTTTGACATGATCCAACGTTTGAACATGGATATTTGATTTCCATGAGGATGTCCTCCCAAGCCTTTCTCTGTCCCAGCTGGACTGCTTGAAGGTTCTCTTCAATTGTATCTGCTCATCCCAAATGTCCTCAGGAAATTTCAAATGCCAGGAGGTTCTTATCAGTGGGAAAAAATTAATTATAAATAAGGAATAAACGATCTGGAGTCAAATTTTATTCCATCATGAGCAGCGAGAGGACAAGAGGCACAAACCGAAACACAGAATTCCATCTGAACTTGGAATTTATTTATTGTCTTTTCTGGGAAACACAGAATTCCATCTGAACTTGGAATTTATTTATTGTCTTTTCTGGGAAGGTGTTTGGACGCTGGGCCAGACTGTCCGGAGAGGTTGTGGAGTCTCCATCCCTGGAGATATCAAAACCCAACTGGACATGGCCTTGAACAACCTGCTCTAAGCCGGGCTTTGGGGTTGATAATCTCTTCCAAGAATTCCATAATATTGGGGTTATGTGGTGAGGAAGAGTGGCTTGGACTTGGAAGTGAGAGGGAAATCTAAGTGAATTCTCAGGTTTCTCGAAGATCGTAATTCTGTTTGTTAATTCCAGTTTGTGTACGTTCACTGCTCCTCCTAAAATTGGATTTGCTTACAGAAGTCCTGGATTTTACAGATCCCTGCCCCTGTTAACAGAACCGCTTCTAATAATCGATAATTGGAAAAGTTTTCTCTAATTTTTTTTGAATGCAACTGATGTTTTTCCTATTTAATATTTAGGATGGCTCAGCTTTGACTTTTTGCCTTTAGCAGAACCTTTCCAGATGCTCATCTGACACTCCTTTGTTCCAGGACATTGTTGCTCCTGCTGGGATTTCATTCTGGTTCATCACTTCCCATATTCATGGACAAATACCTTTTATTATTCCCCCTTTTCAATCTCAAACTCTTCCCAGTAAAACTCCATGGAAAAGGCTTCAAAACCCATCACCAGACCTGGATAAATTCAGGAACAAGGAGTATAAAACCTCCAGGAAAACAGAATTATTTGGCTCTGGAATAATCTGGGGTTCTTCAACTGCAGTGTTTGAACAGCAAAATTCTCCTTTCGGTGGGAAAGTCTTGACCTCCCATTTCTTGAAGCGAAAATAAATCATCTGGGTTTGTATCCTGGAAGAAAATGAAATGGTAGAGTACTTAAAAAGGTGAATTTGTCAATCAGCTGAGTGAAACGAGTCACAAGTTTTGCAAAAAGTGGGATGGGGATTATTAGTTTTAAATCCAAAGCAGGATCCAGCCCTAATGTCCTTCCTGCTCCTCCGTGGAGTTACAGGAAAACTGTAACGTTTTTCAGGATAGAACTGCCAACACAAAGTCATATTTTATACAAAAGGCGTCCACTGACAAACTGTGACCTTTAAAATGTTATGTAAAATTTTACCAAGAGATGCAAACAGTTTTTTAATGTTAGCAGGGACAATGAAGGAAGGAAAATTATTTTCTTCCCATTAATTGGAGGCAGAGGTTGTCCAAATGGAAGCTTAGTTATCTGGGGAGGATTTGGGATTTCAGAGCCTGTAGAGGCATCCAGGGATTTTTGACACACTTGATATGAAAGCTTTAAACCTCAGATTACTGATAATGCTGAGTTTATCCTGACAAAATCTGCCAAGACATTAGTTCCTCAAAGTAGCCAACCAATTCTTGCTCTTGGAATTTTGATAATTGAGAATTTGATCATTCCCTGATGAGATAATTATAGGATCCTGAAGGTGGGAAAAGACCTCCAAGATCAAGTCCAGGCTTTGACCAAGTCCCACCACTAAGCCAGAGTGTTCCTGAAATCCACTGCAGAACCTCATCTTTCACTTTGCTCTGGAAAATTTGCTGGAAAATTGTCTCCAGAGGAGGTCCTGAAGCTTTCCCTGGTTCTGTATCACCAAGTCAGTGCTTGGATTTATGGAAGTCTGAGTGGATAACTCAAAACTTAAAAAAAAAAATAATTATAAAATGCCTGCCTTGTTTTCCATCTTATTTCCTTGCAGGTTTTATTTGGGTTTGAATTCTTTAGGCTTATTGGACAACCAATGACCAGGAATTGAATTAAATTCCTTGTTTTGAAGGGAAAGATTTTATCTGCTCTCTTCAGTGGTTCCTTGTCCAGAACATTCCCACAAACACAATTCTCAGGCAGTGTCTCCAGACTGACAGACGGACACTGACTGTTCCTGAATCCTTGTTTCCCAGAGTGGGACTGAACTGGAGCATCTTCCCCCTGACAGAGAGCAGGTTTGGATGGGATTTTGGGAAGGAATTCCTGGCTCTGAGGGTGGGCAGGCCCTGGCACAGGGTGCCCAGAGAAGCTGTGGCTGCTCCTGGATCCCTGGAATTGTCCAAGGACAGGTTGGGCAGGGCTTGGAGCACCCTGGGATGGTGGGAGGTGTCCCCGCCTATGGCAAGGGGTGGAATGGGATGATCCTTAAGGTCCATTCCAGCTCAACCCATTCCATGATCCTATGATCCTGTGATCTCCCAATCCCCTCTTTGGATTTCCAAGGATTTTATTTTATTTTATTTTTAATGCCAAGGGACAAACACATTCCTTCTCTTGTCCTTCTGCATAACTTTGCCATTCCCAGCGTTCGGGTGCACTCCAGATGTTTCCATGGATTCAGTAGCAAAGTTCAGGGCTCCCACAAGGATGGAAGGATCTCGTAAAGAGCTGGAGCAAAGAAAACAAAAAAACGTGGCAGAGGAATTCCAAGTATGATTCCTAAGCTGTTTCCCAAAAAAAAAAAGCCACATTGTCCAGATGAAACTTAGTTTTATATCCCTGAAGCTCTGGAGCAAAACTGGTTGTGGTCCCAGCTTATCTCAAGATCCTTGTGCTCAGTCCAAGGTCTAACAATGACCCAACAGAACATTCCCAAAGTCAGGGATGAGGGAGATTTCCCGACTTATTTTCCACTCAGTGATTTTATTTGTGAATAAATGTGAAGTCAAATCCTATAATCATGGTTTTCTCCTTGGATATTTTTGCCCCAAACTGTGGATAATAAGGCAGGTTCTGAGTGTGCAGGGTGCTGTTCAGACACAGAGTTAAGACAATTCTACTCCTTAGACTTTCCGTAGGAAATCTCAGCTTCCCGCCTGGAAAATATGGAAATATAATTACCAGGCCAAAGTTTTTATACAATTAAAATAATGTAATTAAATCCCAGTGACTTTTGTTTCAATAAATAGAAGAGTTTAATTTTATAAATGCCTCATTCCAGCGTTGTTAACGGAAGGTTTTCTATTTCAAGCTCCAAAAATATGTTTTAAAAATATATTTTCAGTTTAAAATAATCCTTTAGAATTAGAGCAACATCACCTTTGTCTCAAACCAAATAAGGATTTTCTGTTCATTAAGGATATTTTGGGATTTTTGAGATGCCTTCAGAGAAGGAAATATTTTCATGTCTCATTCTCATCAGATGGAAAAACATCATGTTCTTTTTCCCCCATTTATTCTAAATAGGAATATGCTGAAATTTTCACATTGAAGATCTCTGTTGATAATTGATTTAATGAAGGAATGACCTCTAATTAAAATTGATTTGTTGTTTAAAAATCTTTTATTCCAACATAATATAACCCCCTGCAGTGGAAGGTGGCCCTGACCATGGCAGGGGGTTGGAATGAGATGATCCTTAATGTCTCTCTCAGTCCAAACCATTTTAGGATTCCCTGATTCTCTGTTGGTAGGATAAGCAAAGGAATGGGAGTTCTGTCAGGAAATGGTAACAGGAAAATAAATCAGACAACTGGACTTTTTAGCTCTTCCCAGTAAAATATTGGGAATATTTGTGTTGCCCTGTTCTTCTAAGTTCTTCTAAGCTCTTCTAAGCCTTCTGATGTTTACATTTTTGTAATGGAGTTTCTCGCCCACTTTTCATGTAAATAATGATTGTTTTGCATTCCTTTCTGGAGAAGGAGAAGTTTGATGGACTGTTGTTTTGACCAGTGTCATTGGAGAGGTGGCAGTTTCATCCTCCAATCCATGATCGCTTTTGAAAGCGTATAAATATTGGAGTCAGAAATAAACTACTCTCTTTTTTACCTGGAACATTTCAGCGTGTGTGTGTCATTCATTTCGTGTCCTCTTGTGACATATTTGTTCTCTAGTGATACAGCTTGGGAATGATCTCTGAAAATGGGGAGACTCCATGGAAACCTGGCTGCTTCTTGTAGGAGAAAAAAGGACCCAGACTTGGCTAGGACTGGTGGGCTGGAAATGGGGCAACTGGGGGTTTTCAGGAATCAAGCAGGATTTTGATGGGATGGGAGTGCCAAGGAAGGGTTGGCAGAGGAGGAGAGGATCAGGGAATGCAGAGGAGGTTGAGTGAGGCTGGAGTTTGGCTGCTCTGAGGGTACCAATGAATTGGATGGAGTGTGGGGAGTCTGGGATATGGGTGTGGGAATGGAGATCATCCCAAACTCAGCAATTAGACTTTTGTTCTTACTTGACTGAAGGTGAAATGGGCCTGTTCGTTTCCTTTTTTTGGGGGGGAACCTGTTTTCTTAGGTTGTACGGATCCCAGAATTTCAGAATGGTTTGGGTTGGAAGGACCAAAAGGATCATCCAGTCCCTCTCCCTGCCATGGCCAGGGACACCTTCCACTATCCCAGGCTGCTCCAAGCCCCCTCCAACCTGAGCCTGGACGCTTCCAGGGATGCCACATCCAGAATTTCTCTGGGCAGAGCTGTGGAATGCCATCCAGATTGGAGGCCCATGGATTTTCTCCAGGACACAGAGTTCATCCTGCTGCTCCTTCAGGCATGGAAATGCTCCCAAACCCTCAGGGATAATCCTGATGTGTTACAGCATTCCAGGTTTTGCTCTGCAAGTTCAGCTCCCTCTGATGCTATTCCATGTCTTGTCCTCAGCTTTAGTCAGCTGCAAGCAATCAAAGAGTTGCTCCAGGATCAAGGAAAAGAGTTAAAATGTTCTGGGAGAAATTCCAGATGGAAATGAAAGGTTGGAGGGGAGGAAGAATTGTGGGATTGACGCTGTACCTGCAGACCATGGGCGGGTTTAGATGGGCAGATTCTACAAGGAGCTGAACTTTCATGTAGTGATTGAAATGACTTTTTAAAACTCATTTTCCTCTTATTCCTCTTGCTGTTACTCCACAGAAAGTTCAGGGAATGTTTCAAAGAGTGAGTGTGTTCCAGCTTTATTTATTTATCCTTTTATTTATTTTTTACAACATACAACTCTTTCCCCATCACAAATCAAAACAAAAATGTTCTTTCAGTTAACTTTATTTTATGTATTTCTGGATATTCCTACATAAGTAAATCAATGTCAAATAAAGAAAAAAAGATCCATAAAAAATAAACAACATTGGCTCTCGTTGAGTGAAATCAAGATAATTATTTCCCAAAAGATATTTTGAAGATTCCAAAGTTTCCTCAGTGCTCCAGTGTTTATTTATCAATGAAAAACCTGTGAAAATAAAAAGAAATTCTGTGTGACATGTTTGGGGAAAAATTTTAATGTCTTCTAAAAATATGTACATTGTCTGTAAATTCTGTAAAACTTACATGGCCCAAATCTGATTCTTGATATTCTAATTCCTTATGTTCAAGAGCTACAAAAAAGAAAGCTGATGGAAAACCAGTGTATTTTAAAGAGATTCTGGAAAGAATTCCAGAATGGAGAATGTACAACCAAATATGGATTTTTTTTCCATCAGAAATCAATCCTGCTCATAAAACAGAGACAGACTTTTTTTAGAGGGACTAAAGCTCTTCACATTCCTACAGGAAAATTTTTCCAGCCTGGAGTAAAAAAACAACAACCCAACTTTGGGGTTGACCTAATTGTGATATTCCAGGACCTGAAGGAGCCAACAGGGAAGATGGAGAGAGGCTGTGGACAAGGGATGGAGTGACAGGATGAGAGGGAATGGCTTTAAACTAGAAGAGGGAATTTTAGATGGGATATTGGGAATGAATTCCTGGCTGGGAGGGTGGGGAAAGACCTGGATGGAATTCCCAGAGAAGCTGTGGGTGCTCCTGGATCCCTGGAAGTATCCATGGTCAGGCTGGGGCTTGGAACACCCTGGATAGCGAGAGGTGTCCCTGCCTGTGGAACAAGATGATCCCTAAATTCCCTTCCAACCCAAATCACTCTGGAATGCTCTGAAATTGGTCCTGTGATGCCACATCTCCATTGTTACAATGGAACAGGGACACCCAGCTCAGGACACCAGGAAATCTGGGATGGAGGAGGGTGGATAATGGCTGCATTTAGGTTTTGGTGGAATTTTCTTCCTTCTCCAAGGTGCACAGTGAGAGGAACCACCCTCTCAACTCCTTTTAGCAAAGCATCAGAGCAATTCCTTAAGCTTGGGGAAGACTTGGGATGCTCTGGAAAAATTCTGCCAAAATGATGGAGCACGGACAAGAACAACCAAGGAAATTGGATCTTACTTTTCCTGAGTCAACATCCAAAAGGGACTTTTTGGACCACCTACGATGATGCCAAGACAACCCCAGAATTCCAGGGTGTAGGAAGTGATTCCCATCTCATCCTGCCCCACATCCAAGGCGTTACAGGGTAATAGAGCCCAGGAAAGGGGATAAATTCCTTACTAAAATCCCCCATTACAGGTCCCAGCACTGGTGTCCATCCATGTAAAACATCCCATCTAAAATGTGGCTCTTGATTTTTATGGGGATCCTGTTGAGTCACCAGAGGATAAAAGCAATTCCTTGAGGTATTTATGAGAGGGTTTTTGGAACCAAAGTGGGAAAGGCCTCGTGATTTGCCATTCAAGTTTCGTTCCCTTTAATTGGATCAGATTGGAAATAGGCTGGAAATTCACTATATCCCAAAGAATAATACAATGGTCTGTTAAAAGGATCAATGGAATTCTCGTATTTATTTAGTCAACTAAAATTGAAGGCAAAGATGTTTCATTTTTCTAATTGTTAACACTCTCGCAATGTTTGCCAGATGTGACCTTTCACTGAAGAAGTGGAAAATTTTCCTTTAAAAATTAAAGGCTGCAGTTATCCAATGTTCTGCAGAGCTGGCTCCTCTGCTCCTACTTCTGTTTAGTTTGGATCTTCCCGTGTTTCTTCATCAGGTGCTTCCCAGTGTCCTCCCTGCTGATGGGATAATCACCGAACATGCACGGAAACCTTTTCCAAAGGGGAGCTGGAGATTTGGGGAAGCAGAACTGAGACTCTCTATATTCTCCTTCCTAAAGGAAACCAATTATCCCATCGTTTTCCGATGCTGATGCCTTATGGAAAGAAAGTGCCTCTTTATTTTGACAATTTTCTTTTTGCTGCTTTGAGTATAGCAAAGGAGACCGCTGAACTCCCAGGTGGGGGTTTTTAGTCTCTTGCCTTAAATCTCTCTTCTTTCACAAAGCAAAATTAATTTTATTATTTAATTAAATCGAGGAGATAAGTGCAGTGATTTAAAATGAGCTTTCACTTAGAGAGGGACAGCCCAAATGGAGATGGATTTGGCTCTTTGGAGACGTCGAGATTCAGATTCTGACTGATCCACACAAACAGTAAAGGAGTCGATGCTCTGCTGAGTAAATCCAATCTTAATTTACACCAATTAAAGAACTCTCCCAGACCTTCATCAAGGGCCCCTGAGCTCACCCAGTTGCCCAGACAGAAACCCCACAGACACATCTGTTTCCTGCCCTCCCTCCTTCCACCACCACACCCGCTTTTATCTGCAGCGAGCTCTGACTCACTGCGAATCCACAGGACAGATTTGCTGTTAGGCTTCAAATTAAGAAGGAAGAAGTAAATTGTTTTCAGGGCTCCCTGGTGGAATTTTGGGTGGAGGATCGAGGTTCCTTATAATTTATTTTTCCCACAGTATATTGCAGGGATGATGGAAGAAAGTTGTTTATGAATTGTGAGTATTTCACGTCTCGAAGCAGCGTCAAGGGCGCTCATCAGAGGGGAAGGACGAACTTTTGATGTGGCCCAAGGAATAATAAACCAGGATAAATAATCCCAGCTACGTTCACTCTGGATCAGCCAAGGGGAGGAGATCATGGGATTTGCCTGAATTTCTATAGTACTTTTGCGTGGTCACAGAACAAACAAAGGAAACATCCATCAGTCCCTTTGAGATGTCAAAGCCATCGGAAAACCTGCGGCTCTCTCGCTTAGACTTTTGAACCCGACCTTTTTTATTTTTTCACTTGGCTGGATCCATTGGATTTGGCAGCCTCCGGAGCACACACTGCTCCTGCCCCAGTCCCCACACAATTAATGCTCAGGAACAAGCAGAGGAAAGAGGGAAGAATTGAATAAATTAGGCCACACCTCTGGCTTTGAGGCTCGACGTCACGGTCCTTGCCAGGGCAGAGAAATGATGTGGGGAGGGCCAGTGCTTTCCTGAGTGCCAAGAGGAAAATCAAGGCACTCAGGAAAAATCATGATCCATAGAAGCAACATCAGTTATGCACCAAGGGAACTGCTCAGCCAATGGAAATTTGGAGATTCCCCCGGCTGGGAATGATCAATGTCACCCTATGGGCAAAGCTAAATCTAAACTGTCATACGAGGAAAAATAAATTCAAAATTTAAAAAGACATTAAAAGTCCTTCCCCAAACATGAAAGAGTTGTTTTGGCAAAATGAAATCTCTTGTTTTACAGTAAATTCTGCCTAAAGTTGTTTCCACAGTTTGGTCACCAGAAACATCCCTGCTTGATCCACCCCAGCATCCAACCATGGCATAAACCAGGACAACCAGTGACACTTTTACAGCATCCCCTGCACATGTGTGCTCCTTCCCAAATTTCCACTCAGTAAAGAAGATAATTTTATTCTTTTCCCTCACTTCTAACATCATTATCCTTCCCTCCTCTACAGATTCCATGTTACATCACCACCAGCCTTCCCTACTCTGAGGGAACAACCCCCTGTCAGGATTTTTTCCAATCTCCTTGAACTGTTCAGAAGGAATTTAATAACCTTTCCGTACTATAAGAAAATGGAGGGATAATGGATGGATTTGAGGCCAAGGAAGAGCCATGGTTAGAACTTTAACAAGGAGTTGGCGTCTTGTCTGGACCCTGCACATGTGGACAAAGCAGAACATGAGAAATTTTAATTCCAATTGCTGCTCTTCTGTTTTCCATGCTGTAAGAGGCAGGATATTCTGCAGGATACAGAAGAATTTTATGGTTTCAGGGTTTAGAAGCTGATTAATTCAGAGACATCCCACTGCAGGAATGTTCTGCTCTAAATGTATGGATACAGAATCCATGAAAAACCCCAAACTCTTTAACCCAAAGGTTAATCCATCCTAAAATATTTTCTCCTTTACAGCTTTCATTACATCCATCCTATGCATTTTTCCAGGACAAGGAGGAATGGCTTCCCAATGCCAGAGGGCAGGGTTAGATGGGATATCAGGAGGAATTCTTCCCTGTGAGGATGGTGAGGGACAGGAATGGATCTCCCAGAGAAGCTGTGGCTGCCCCATCCCTGGAAGTGTCCAAGGCCTGGTAGGATCAACCGGGGCTTGGAGGAACCTGGGATAGTGGGAGGGGAAGAAGCTGGAAAAGAGAACCCTTAAGGTCCCTTCCAACCCAAATCATTCTGGGATTCTGTGATTACCTTGAACACTTTTATTTCTTGAAAATGGGATAAGATCATAAGACAAGGATTTGGGATAGAGTCCATCTTATAGACCCCATAGGAATTTTCTCCCCAGCTGTGAATAAATAATTTAATGTTCCTGTTTCCCTTCCCAGTATGGTGGTGACATTCTGCCATTCTTATTTATTTTTTTCAACATGCAAATCTTCCCCCTTTACAAATCAAAACAAAAAAGTTCTTTCAGTTAATTATATTTTATGTATTTCTGGATATTCCTACATAAGTAAAGCAGTGCCAAATAAAGAAAAAAAATCCATTAAAAAATGGATCTTATGTCCATCACACCAAGGCTGAGAGTAGCTGGAGGATGCTGAAAGTTTCTGATCAAAATTCTAATTATAGTTATTATTATAATTATAGTTCTGGTGTCACAGAAATTTTATCTGGGGTTGGATGACACATCCATGGGAGTTTTCCTGCTCTCTGCCTCTCCTTTTCCTCTCTGCTATCTCAGGCCTGGAAAAGTCTATTTTGGCCAAAAATTCCACGCATGAGCTCTATACCAATATTGAGGGAAGGAAGCAGAATGTGGAATTTTACACATGTGCTTCCAGACCCTTGGAGAGATCCATGGATTGCTGCTGAGTACCTGCCCAGTCATAAAAGGTTGAATTAATTGCATTACCACAGCCTTCCTTCCTGGCTGGACCTTCCCTGGCAATGTCCTGATCTCCCAACCTTGGGTCCCTCAGGGAATGCTTCTAAAGCTGAATCAGGCTTAGGCTGGGAATTGCTGGGCAAGGAGAGTCCTGGAGTTTGTCTTTGGACAAATGGGATGTTTAAAGAGGAGTTTTTCATGGAAATGAGACAAAAATCTGCAGACATTCAGGTTACTTCCCTTACTAATTGAGCTAATTAATTTTTCATGCACAGATGTTATAACTGCGCTAACACTGGGTAATTATTGAGTACTTGTTCATAATTCAAAAATTATTGGATTTCCACTTTCTGTACAGTAAAAAATGTTGAAAGAACCCCTCATCTTGCCTTTAATCACAGCCTGGTTCTCATTCTTTTAACTGTTAATTTTGTTTTTAATTATTTCCTTTTTTCCTACATATTTTCTGTCCTGTGAGGTGTTAATTTTCAGCCCAACTTTTTCCACTGCTCTCCTCAGATTCCTCTCCCATCTGGAATGTCATTATTTAGGGATGGACAACCCAATATCTGGTTCCAGGGGAAAATGCAAAGTGTCTCGATGACTTCAGTGATTCGTCAGCAAGATCTTCTGAAGGATTTAGTGCAGAGAGTCAAAAAGAATTCCCTGATTTATTCCCTTCTTTCCCAGCATAGGCTGATATTCCAGGAGAGGGTGTCTGACACATGACATTGCTTCCATAATAATCTCCTATATCATAATCTCTCCTAACTAGTTATGTTGGATATTGGGAAAAATTTCTTTGTGGAAAGGATTGTTCAGCCCTGGCACTTCTATGCATCCTAAAAATCCCTAGAAATCATCCCATCCCTAAAAGTCATGTGGATGTATCACTTGTGGACAGGGGTCAGTGGTGGCCTTGGGTTAATGGTTGATCTTTGATTTTAGGTGCCTTTCCCAACCTAAACAATTCCGTGTTCCTACAGTTGGTCACCTCAGACAACTCCTTGTCAGGGTGAAGCTTTCCGAGGCCTTTTGGGTTTGGTGTCAATCCCAGTTTAAACATCCCTCCCCTCCTGCTTCCCTCCCTCCTGCCCTCACGTCAATCCCAGAGCTCCTCCAACCCTGCAGCTTTCCTGACCAGGCAGTGAACTCCACCAAGGAGCTGATCAGGAGGCAAAAACAAATCCTGATTTTTTTTTTCCCCCCCAGGTTCTTTTTCAGCTGGATCAGTTCCTTGGCCACACAAACTTTTGTGTCAGAGGGGGACCAGAGGAGGTTGGGGACAAAAGGGGCAGAAATTCAAAGTTTTTGCTTTGCAGGAACACCAAAATTATAACCACAGCTTCCTTCACTTATCCAGGTGGCTTTTCCATGAATGACTGGAGGAAAGGAAGGCTCCTAAAAAAACCACTCTAAAATCCTGGATTCAGGATGACAGCGCCTACAATCAAGGCACAATATACACAAATATGCACAGCATGAGCCTTTGTTTCCACTGAAATAATGCAGTGCAGAAATGATGAATATTTCCTTATCTTGGCTGCCTTCCTGAAACTAAGGAAAAATTGGCTGGTACAGAAGGGAACACCCAGGAAAACATTTCGTGGACAGACAGGTTATTCACTCGTATTCATTACGTGGTTGTTGAGATCACAAAGGGTTTTTTTTCAAAGGTAAAAAATACAAGGATGAAGTCAAAATTAAGAAATAAAGGACTAAAAATGTCATTGATTTTCCCCCACATTGCTGGGGTGGAAAAAGCCCCAACAAACAAAAGGGAACACGTCATATCTACCAACAGAAAAGCAAATAATTGAACAATCAATTATTTCACTTTCCATATATGCTTTGTGAGCCAGTGCTGAGGACGAGGGAGCAGCCACGTTAAATTGAGTGGGAAAGGAGGGAAAAATAAATAAATCAGTTTAACAAAAGCCAGTGGGGTTGGAAAAATTACTGAGAAAAGGGAGAGGCAATTTTTGTCTGTTTTAACACCCACGTGCAACAGGGAATAAGTGAAAATCAGCCCTAGGGATAATTTATGGATCCTTCTTGAATCTCCACTCAGGCCCAGAATCCATACATTAGAAAGTTAAACAGTAACAAGCAAACTCCCAGAGAAATATTGCAGAAGAGATGGAAAGAACCAGCTTGGGAAGGAAAAAGAAGGAAAAAGGAAAAAAGAAAGTTGGAAAGCACTGCTCTTCCCTGCTGGCATTCCATGGAAGCTGGAGATCCCATTGTCTCGGGATTTCTGCTGCTCAGAGTGACACCGAGATGTGTTAGAAATCCTCTTTTCTTAGCTTGGCAGTGGCAGAAGGAGTCAGAGCTCTTCTATTCTCATTCTCAAGGTTGTTTGTTGTTTCTTATCTATAAAATTCTTTTTCTGGTCTGCTGAGGTTTCTTCAGGAGGTCAGACAGAGGCACTCTGGCCACCCTCAGGGTGGTGTTACCTTTTTATACTAAAAACTACATGTACAATATTTACCATAACTTCTCAATACCTATCACCTATGTTAGACAGTGAGTTTCTACTTTAAACCAATCTAAAAGTGCCAACATCACACAGGAGATGGAGACCAAGAAGAAGAAGGAGAAAGGCTGGACACGCCCAGTTCCCTCCATCTTGCTTCTTGAGCCCCCATACTAAAATCTCTAAATATCTATTTTTCACTCCGTGACAAACCAATTATTATTCTACTTAGACTTTTGTGGTTTGCAGATCTTCATATAAGGTTGGTAATTTTTTCTATGGGTCATAATCAAAGTCCCAGGTGTCTTGGGCTCTGTGCCAAGGTCTCTGAGTCCCCTGGGCAGGGGTTTGAGCCGTTCAGGACAACCAGAGGGATGTCCTGAATTCCGAGACCATTGCAAAGATGTTCCCATGGACACAGATCCAACCCCAGCCCGAGCCATTCCTGCTTATCAACACACAGTGGGGGCAAGGATTCCCTTGGCAGGGAAGACTGGCTGGTTCCTCATGGAGTTACTGGTGGGTCTGAGCCTCTCTGTCTGTATAAACATTCCTCACACCCCAGGAAGCCGCCTCCAGATCTTCCATGAACACAGGCTCCAAGCAAATTTGGTGCTGTAATCCAAACTCTCGTATTTTGGGTTTATTTGGCCTGAGCAGAACAAAATCCTCAGCAACCAGATTCCCAGGGTCTGGCTGTTGTTAAGCAGGGTGTGAATTCTGGATCCTAGAAAAGTCCCTCCTAAATGAGGAATTCAGTTCCACTTGGCCATCTGCAAGGAAGTGTTGAGTCACCATCATCGGGTCTCCAGCATCTCCATTGAGGGTCAACTCTGCTGCCTAAATGGAGGTGTTGAAGCCACCTGAGATGCAGAAATTTCACCTTTCCCAAAATCCAGAAGCTGAGATGAAATTCTGGAGCTCTTACATTCATTCACGGACCACAGCCTTGGGATTCACCTCGTTTAAGGCCATGGTTCATCCTTCTTTTCTGAAATTTGACTGATTCTGTCATCCTGAGTGGACATCTCCATCTGCTCAGGGGATGTGTCAGCACAGTCACTGATAGAACCTTCTGGTCCATGTGTGAGCCTCTCTGGGCCTCCACTCTTCCAGATCTGAGTTTTCCACAGCTCTTGATGTTGATCCCGGTTCCACAACAACAAACCCAGGCTTTAATTTTGATTTATTTGAAAGCCCTCATACAGGTGAGGATCTTCTCCATGTTCCTTGTCAGGTTCTTTGCTTAGGTTAATCAAGAGGATTTGCTCTTCGAAATTTGTCATTCTGCTGGTTTTACCAGCACTAAATCCCTAAAATATTGGGAACATCCATGTTCTGCAGGAGTGAAGAGACTTTATCATCCATTATGTCCATAAACGGGCCTTTCCAAGGACCACAGTGAGGGAGGATTTTGTAACACAGGGACACAGCACAGCTAAAAATCCAGAAACGTAGGAGAGACAGGGATTAGGATTTCCTCAGATCGGATACTGGTTTTGTTCCGAGTTCTTAATTTTCCAGGCAGCTGCTCATGTAAAGGCACGTCTTTGAAATTCCCCTGCTTTCCCAAAAATATCCCTAATACTCATAATTTATCAGTGCAAGATTTCAGACAATCTCTGGTCCAGACACAGGATGCAGGGCTTGGCACATGGACAAAATGGAAAATGTGAGGGTTTCTCAAAATTTTATTGTTTTAAGCTTTGGTAGTGGGGTTAGAGCGCAGCGGGAGTGCGAGGGAGGAAATGGGATCTTCCAGTGGAAAGAAGGGCTGCTCTTTTAGGAGATTTGGGATTGAGGAGGGGGATAAAGGGGTGGGATTTGGTTTGTCCCTCTCCAAAAGGGAGCACCAGGAGCTCTTTCCAGCAAAGAGTGGTTGAATCAGCTCTTTGCAGCACGGCTCAGATCTCTCTTGAGAGCCAAGGGAAAAAAATCAAAGAATTCCAGACTGTTCTCTGGAAATGTTGTGTCTGTCCTTTCATTCCCATTCTCTTCAGCTAAGGATTAGCCAAGGGCTTTCCCAGCTCTGGCCCAAGCAGGAGCAGGAGGGCAGGAGTGTGTTTCCCTCGCTGGAAGTGCTGGCATTGGGATGGACCTGTTGCATTTCTCCACCAGAACAGACAAGCCATAAATCCCACCATGAGGTTATTATTGAAAAATCCAGGAAATAACACTCATCTCCAAAATGAGCTGTGGTGGTTCCAGTTGTGGGTTTCTCTGGGTCTGGATTGAAGGCACTTGAGACAGTAGTTCATGTTCAGACTCAAATGTTTATTATTTCTTATCAGTAAAACAGTCTCACTGCTGGGAGTTTGGCAGCTTTCCATTAGAAGGCACAAAATGGCCAACAATCTCTTGTTCCAAGGCCTTTTAAGACTAAACTATCCAATTAAGAACTGACACCTGGATTATTTTCCCTTTTAACCCAATAACTGATCCCACAG
>JAWMQZ010000118.1:1713757-1724459 GCA_035584835.1 Tangara arthus
AAACTTTCTCCATGAATGAGGGTCAAAGTCAGTGCTGCCCTGGGGGTCAGGGCACCCCAGAGCAGACAGAGAAATATCCCCAGTGCTGCCCTGGGTTTCCACACCAAGTCACACCTGCCAATGAAACCTCTGATACCCAGTGCTGTAATTTCAGGTTATTTATTGCTCTGCTGGACTGCCGAGAATCTCCGGCTCTGGGCAATTTTATCCCAGGGAGCTGCTGATCCTGCTCATGCAATTGGGTCAAGGTGCATGAAAAATCCATCTGCAATTCCTTGTGGATGTTCCTTGTGCAATTCCTTCCTCCAGCACCAGCTGTCAGCCTGTCTGGCACATGGACAGGCCAAAGGAACTCGTGTCACTCGCGGAACTTCCTGCTGGTGTGTGTGACACATGGAACGCCACGGGCACGGACATTAATCACTCCCCACTGGAAGGATCCAAATATTTTGGCAGTTCAGGAGCAAGGCTCAGTGTTTGGGAGAGGTGAGAGAAATTCGTGGCATCCACGGCCAAGGATTCCAGTGTGGGAGGCTGAAAACACAAACAAGTCATGTACTGGAATGGGATATCTGTGGAAAACACATGCTGAGAATGAAAAATTGGGGAGAAATGCTTCCCGTGAGGGTGGGGGAAAGCCTGTCCAGAGAATTTGTGGATGTCCCACCCCTGGAAGTGTCCAAGGCCAAGTGTGATGGGGCTTGGAGCAACCTGGGACAGTGGAAGGTGTCCCTCCCCATGGCAGGAGGTGGAACTGGATGGGATTTAAGGTCTTTTCCAACCCAAAATCATTTGGGAATTCCATGATTCCATATCAGGTGGGATGCTTCCCTCAGCCAAGGGGCTCAGCCAGGAGACTGCAGAGCCAAACTTGCTCCTCCTTGAATTCTCTGTTTATGGTTTCTGGCTGATTTAGACTGAAAAGAAAATATGGAGAAGAATACTCTTTTTAGTACCTCAGGATTTTAATTTTAGGATTTTATTTTTAACCATTTCGCTAAAACCAGACACTCTCACTCACCACTGTGGCTTCCAGGAGGTTCTGTTCCTGTTGGGAATGATGAAATCAGGCTCAGAGCTCAAACACTGCACCATAATACTGCTCTGGATGGATTTAGGGACTGATCAGATTCCAGGAGGGACAGGATGTATCTCATACAACAAAAATCACCTCAGAGTGAGACATTTCAGGCCACTCCAGCCAGCCTAAGGTCCCTTTACAGCAACAGAAGAGAAGCAGAAGATCCAGAAATACCAAACAAAATGTCAGATCTGTTGCTGGAATCACCTGTTGGTCATCCTGTGTTTAAGGGAAATTCAGATCTGGAAGTCAATACTTCACATTCCTCAGGTTATCTGTGATTATTCCTGTCCAAAGTGCTCACCTGCTCCAGCCAAGGACCTCTGGGTGTGTCCAGAAAGGGAATTTTAAGGATTTTAGGGTCTAAAGAGGAGGTGCCCAGCATTTGTTTAGTTAGGACAAGGAGGGGCACTTGGATTACTTGGAAATTACTTGGAATGACTTTGGTCATTCATACCTGAAATCATTGTAAATCTTTCTTCCAGCTCCTAAGCCTGTCTTATTTTTCAGTCAGATGTCAAGAGTAATTCCAGATTTATAATCCAACTTTTCCAATGATTACATATTGCACCAATCTAAAAATAAAGGCCAGGCTGTCCAAACTGCACCTGAGCTGAATCCACGGCCTTCTCCATGACTGGATAGGTTTAAATCAGCACCACAATCAATCTGTGGGATTTGCTGCAGAAATTCCTGTCCTGAAGCAGGAATTCCTGCATGAAATTCCCTGGCATGTGTTATGGAACAGGTCAGAGCACACGATCCTAATGGTTCCTCCCGGAGCTTGAGCTCCAGACTGAGGAATTACTGCCAAGAGCACTGGAGGGATGGGAATTATGGGAGGTTTTATTTATCATCCTCACCAGCACCGGTGTCACTCAGAGCCACCTGAGGTTTGTGGTGTAGGAATCAAATTATTTCATTTTGATTGATCTATTGGTTTGTTTTAGGAGCAATAAATCCAGATTTAGAATCAATTAAACTCATTTTTCACCTCACTCCCACACACCCTCCCTGTCAAACTCAAGGTAAACTTTAACACCTCCCCCTCCCGTTTTATATCTGGGCTTTGTGATTTATTTTCAGGAGCGAGACACTGAAGGCAGAGTCAGTTTTTCCAAAGAAATAAACCTCTGGAATCTTAGGAAAGAGCAGTCATACAATACCCAGGGTGGACAGGACACAAAATTCATCACCCACAAATAAATCAGGAGTGCGAGGGAGGGCAAATGAGCGCTTTGCTCCTGAGGCTGGGGTTTGTCAGGGAGGGATCTGCTCATTTTTCCCTCATTTGAGGTCCTTCCTAGACCTCTTTGGGTGTATCCATCCTGTTATGGGGCAGGTCAGGCTGCGGGACCATAATGCTCCCTCCTGTCAAAAATCCATGGATTTTATTTATTAACTTTCCTTTTCCTTTTCCTTTTCCTTTTCCTTTTCCTTTTCCTTTTCCTTTTCCTTTTCCTTTTCCTTTTCCTTTTCCTCTAAAAAAAGTTTAAATTGATTTTTAATGATTTCTGCAATTTTACTCCAATAATAATTTTAGGATTCGCCACATGAAGACATTTTCCAGATCCACAAGGAGCATCCATCAACATGAGCATGACCTGGAAATTCTTGGCCTTAAAACTTGAACTTTCCTTTTTCATTCCTTCCCCTGGATTTTCTGCCCCTTCGTGTCTTTTTCTGCCCATTCCTGTCTTTTCTGTGCTTTATTTTTTCCTTTGACCTGTGAGATAAATTTTTAAAGCTGAAATTAAAGAGTTTCCTGGGATATGAAAGAGTTCTGTCCACTGAAAAAGAAAAAAAAAATAAATCATGAAATGGAGGAAAAAAAAGGAATTCCTGAGGGAAAAGCTGTCAGCCCTCATG
Organism: Tangara arthus; assembly: GCA_035584835.1. Lineage (NCBI taxonomy): Eukaryota > Metazoa > Chordata > Aves > Passeriformes > Thraupidae > Tangara > Tangara arthus. The sequence continues at coordinate 1,716,708 of JAWMQZ010000118.1, forward strand.
ATGTAAAAAATATTTGATGTGTAATCATTTAATATTAAAATAAAAAGAGGAATTGCAAATCTCAGTGTGATAATGGGAACCAGATTGGTCAGGAGAAGATGTGCAGGCAGAATTTACTCTGTGGTTAATTCTCCAGCAAGAGAAAAAAAAAATCCAGAAGATCCAATATCTCTAAATTCCATGGGATATTTTTATTCCTTCTTCCTAGAATAGATTGTCCTGCCCAGGGAAGTGGTGAAGACCCCAAACCTGGAGGGGTTTAAAAGTGGATGTGACACTTGGGGACATCGATTAGGGGGGACCTTGGCAGAGCCAAGAGAACAGGAATTGAGAGTTTTCCTTGCTTGGAAATATATGGAAAATTAAAGGACAGGAGATAAAATCAAAATTTAAGAGTTTTTAGTTGATTTATTATTAAAAGACAACTGGAGCTCACTTTCATTTTCCAAAGCTGTGCAAGAGGCACTGAAAATAAACACAAAAATCACCTTTTTAAAAATAGATACAAAATAGAAAACCCCCTATTTATCTCTCAGCACATGGCAAAAATATCCAGGGAAATCCAGTCCTGTCAATGTTGTCTGAAAGGAAAAAGGAGGTGGCACCACCTAAATATGCTCAAAGATTAAACCTTCTCTGAAATTCCATCAGAGCAAAGCCACAGGGCGTTTGCTCTTTCTCTTCCATGCTCCCAGCAAGAAAGGCTTTTCCCAGACTTTCCTTTTATTAGATGGATTGAATCCTGGTTCTTCCATTAGAACTGGGAAAATCAGGCAGGGTGGGACATCACATCTCATTTAATAGCACAATTTGAGGCTCAGTAGCCTGGGAAATTTGATTTAAAGCAAACCCACCCTGAACCACAGCAGGATTTGAGCTCTGGGTTTGACAGGGTTCTTTATTAGTGGGATTATTTTAATATCCCTGTCCTTGACATTCCCACAGAACAGAGCTTTCCAGGGAAAATGGAGCTGGAGATGGTGGGAGGAGGGAGTTTGTCAAGGAGAGGCTGTCACAGAAGAGCCTTTTGATGGGAAAGGAAGGCTCTGACTACTGGAAAGAAAAAAAAAAATAAAGGCAGAAGAATCAGGTGAAAACCAGGATCCCAAATAGTTTTGGGAATTAGAATTCCTTGGTGAAAGGTCAGACTTCTGCTGGTAACTGGGAAAGAAAACCATGGAATGTTTGGAGGGAATATCTGTCCCTCACCCATGGAAGTGCTTCCAGTCCAAGCTGATTTAGGTGGACACCTACAGACTCCAGCAGGCCTGGAAAAAAGATCGCTTGTTATCCCAAGGGATTGAGGTGAATATTCCAGTGCTATCCATCAGGAATCTGTTTGTTTCGTTAAATCCTTCCTTTTTCCAAAAACCAACACTTTACCTCTGCTGTGGCAGCTCCCAGATATCATTCTCCCAGATTAAATAAGTGTCACTGTGGTCCTTCCATCCACCTTTTCCATTTCCAAGAGTTTTTCCCCCATTATTGTCTTGTCAGGATTCCTTATTCTCCTGAATATTCAGAGATTATCTCGATTTCCTTTCCTGGCTGTTTTTGCAGCACCTTTTCTACAGCATCCTGACACGACCATGCTCTGGATGGTGCTACCTGACAAAAGCAACCTGAATTAAAAATTGAAATCACATCTCCTGGTCACTGTGAAAAACAGAATTCCTGAAGAAGACCTGGGAATCCTCTGGGTTTTCTGGGAGTGGAGATAAGCAGGAGGAAGGGAAGTGCTCCAGCCAGACCTAGACTTGTGTTGCTCAATTATTTCCAGGAGGGTACAGAGGGATATCAGGTCCCATCCTCCATGGGGTGGAATTCATCCAGAGGAGGGAATCATTCCATGATTCTCCAGCAAAAATAAGGAAAATAAGAAAAAACTTGCAGTTTTTGGGTGGTGACAACATCACTGCTAGGAGTCAAAGCACCAAAGATGATTTTTAAAGGCTTTCTGCAAATGTTGTCCAATGTCTGCGGATTTCTTTCCTCTGGGGTGAGGATCTGAGGTGATCCTGCTGGAACAGATTCCGATTAGCAAATCCAACAGCAGGAAAGCACCTCAGGAATCCAACATTTCCTTCTGACAAAACCTGACGCTGAAAATCCATCAACTTTTTCTCCCTGGACCTCCCAGATATTTTGATTTCCAGGTGACAAAAATCAAGGTCTCGGGGACAGCAGCTCTTCAAGTGTAACAGCTGACTGTTAGAAATTCCCTGTTGGAATTTTAGATGGGATATTGGGAAGAAATTAATTACTGTGAGGGTAGAGAGGGCCTGGAATAGAATTCCCAGAGCACCTGTTGCTGCCCCTGGATCCCTGGCAGCACCCAAGGCCAGGTTGGATGGGGCTTGGAGAAATCTGGGATAGTGGGAAGGGGATTGAAGCAGGTGATGTATAAGGTCCCTTCCAACCCAAACCATTCTGGAATTCTGGGATTCAATGATCTCCACTGGGATAATTTCCTTGGACACTGAAGGAATTTTTGTTACAAAACAAGCACCAGTGAGGCAGACATTTGTTTCCAAGGATCCAAATCATTTGCATCCAGAACTCCATTGGACAAACCCACCCAATCTATAAAACTCCTCTCAGACTTTTCATTATTTCCTGACCCTCAGAAAACCAGTATCTGATGCTGGAGGCAATAAAACCTCATTAGGAAAAAGCATTTGGGGCAAAATGGGAAGCTCCCAGTCCTGTGATTCACTTGGGAATGTGTGGGGCTGGATATTTAAATCCCAGGATATTTAGGTTTGCCATGCTGCACCCTTCCTGAAGGCCTGGGAGCTCTGGGAATGCTCCATGAAAACTCCAGGGAAGCTCCAGGAAGGGCCATTGTTGGGCCTGGCAGGGCTCCAGGCTCTGGGATTGTTGTTTAGGGACCCAGCAAGGAGCAATGTCCCCTTGGGAAAGACCTTCCATGGGCATGGGAGATCAGATGGGGTCAGATGCCACCAAGACTGGTAAATGAAATCTCAAAATACCAATATATCAATTTTTTAATTACATGAGCACCAGGGATGTGTCCTGCAGCCCACCAAGGATTTGGGGAGAGCTTGGCTTTACTTTTACACATCCCTCAGGTGAAACTTCCTTTTTGGTTTTTCCTGAAGGAATGGCAGTGGGGGACATAAAAATAGATCCAATAGGAAATTTCCAGAGGCCTACAGAGTATTTCTTACAAGATTGACTTTCAAGTATCACCTTCTTCCACTTTTATTCTCAAAGGCTCTAAATTTTCTCTTTCTTTCCCCCAAACTCTGGTGATTTAGGATGCACATGGAGGGGGAAATCATTCCTTTGGGAGTCAACTCAGAACAGGAAATAACCCCTCAAGGAAGATCTGAAGAACACATTGGAAGTTTCTCCCAAAATCTACATTGGGGATCACATGATGAATTTCAGAATCAGGATTCTCCTACCTTTAAATATATGAGTTAGACCACAAGAATTCAACACAATTTTAGAGTGATTCAGAGGAACATTAAGCCAGATTAGAGTCAAACTTCCTGATTCTCACCTGGAAAATACACCTGGAAGTGCCTTCCTCAGCCTTCACAAAGAGATTTGTGCCTGCAGCAGCTCTAAATATCATTATTAGCACAAAAATAGTCATATTGATATCAGAATGATTAATTCTAGCAATTTTAGCATTGATATCCCAGTGGGAAATATCTTACAGGAGACAACTCAAGTGATGGTGCCAAGATCCAGGGAATTTAACTCTGTGCTGGAAAAAACAGACGGAAAAGATGTGGCAGGATGAGGAATCCATGAAACCAGGTTATTAAGATAAGGCAGACAATGGTCCATGCACAAAAGCAGTTCAATAATTACATTTATTTTTAAATATTTTACAGTCATCCCAGAAAAAATGGCTTTTTAAGGGGGATTTTGAAGGAAGTTTGGGAGGAGCAGCCACACTATCCTGAACAGAAGCCAGAAAAAACAGCTCTGCCAAAGTAATTTTTCAGTGGCAAGTGGAGTTTTCACCTAAATTATCTCCGCCACAAAAAAAGGGTCCATTTTCTGTGGAATATTTTGACGTTTAATTGAAAACTTCAACACAGGAAAAGTGAAATGTTTCCAGCTGGGAAATTGTGTCCTGCACCATCACCAGAGTCCCTGATGGATTGATTTGGGATAAACAGCCTGGATTCGCTTCCATTGAGGGGCTCCCAAGGCAAACAGCATCTCCCAGGATGCACACGGCCAGGAATTCCCACAGAACTAAGGAGTAATCCTGTTTATTTGTGATGGAGCTCATCCAGTGCTGGACAGCAACAAAACCTCTCCCTACCTGGGGTGATTTTTTTTTAATTTTATTTTATTTTATTTTATTTTATTTTATTTTATTTTATTTTATTTTATTTTATTTTAATTTTTGTTTTATTTTATTTTATTTTAATTATTTTATTTTATTTTATTTTATTTTATTTTAATTGTTTTATTTTTTTCATAATTTAATTTTATAAGTTTCCCGGATAAGCTGTGGCACCCTATGGATCCCTGGAAGTGTCCAAGGCCAGGCTGGATGGGGGCTTGGAGCACCCTGGGATAGTGGGAGATCCCTGTCCATGGATTGGATGATCCTGAAGGTTCCTTCCAACCCAGACCATTCCAGGATTGATTTTATGATGGAATTTCAGGACTTTTGGGATTCTTCCCTTGCTCTGAGCTGTTGCGTCCCTTGGAGTCACTTCTCTTTCTCCCTGTGGTGTCTGTCCAGGTGACAAAATCCATGGGGAAAGGGATCTTCTCCATGTGCTTCTACCATGTCAGCCATGTTTGGACTCCAAAAATTAATTAACAGCTCTGCTTGATGGAGCCAAAGGAATTTCCTTGCATTTTAAGTGGGTTTGAAAGGGGAAAGGAGAAACTGGGACTCTGGAATTCAACAAAGGGATGCAGAGCCAAAACATCTGGGCCAAATCTGTGCTTTGATGGGGAGAGTGACTGTGGGATGTCACTGTCATATTTTCTGGGAAAATCCCTTTGCCCAGGGTTTCTCTCCTGGGAAGCTGAGAAGCCTCAGAGAAAAAGGAAAACAATAATTATCTTGTTTGCTTCTCCTGTGTTTTGCTGCCTTGGAATGTGTTTGGAGATTGTTTACCAACAGGTGATTGTTTGATTGGTTTCATGTGAATCGTTTTAACTTAATGACCAATCATGGTCAGGTTGTGTTGAGGCTCTGGAGAGAGTCAGGAGTTTTTCATTATTATCTTTTTAGCCTTCTGTCTGTATCCCTTCTGTATTCTTTAGTATATTTTTAGTATAGCATTCTTTATATAATATAATATCATAAAATAATAAATTAGCCTTCTGAGAACATGGAGTCAGATTCATCATTTCCTCCCTTTGACGGGGGACCCTGGAAATACCACAGTGGGATTGCTGGACTTTCTGAAATTGGACAATAATTTCACTTGATGCCAAAGACAAAGGTAAACAACCATGAGCTCATAAAATCACAGAACCCTAAAAAGGTTTGGGTTGAAGGGACCCTGAGGTTCATCCCATCCCATGGGCAGGGACACCTCCCACTGTCCCAGGCTGCTCCAAGTGTCCAACCTGGCCTTGACCTCACTACTGAATTTGGGTTTTTTTGCCTGATTTTCCCTCAGATACTTTTCCCCTTCCTTGTCCCAAAAAGAGGTGATTCCAAACCACGACATTTAGTGTTGGTTAATTAAGACTGTATTTACTTTTTGTTGTGAGGTAGGATTAAGAGAAAAGTAAAGTGGGTTTAAAATAGTATAAAGAAAAAATTTATTAATAGCAACTAAAAGAAAGAATAATACGAATTAGAATAAAGATTTTAGAATACTTCTCTATTTTCTACAACTTTTTTTAAAATTATTGACAATGTAAAGAAATAAAATTTAAAATTTCAATTAGTTTGCTACTCTTAATGAATGAATTCCACGGGTGGGATGGGGCAGCAGACACCCGTGGGTGGGTGTTTGTGTGCAGGGAGGGGCACAGAGGGACAGGGGTTTGTTGCCATCACTAAAAGAGGCCAAAAATAAAAGCAGTGAATTCGGTGCTCCAACCTCCAGCTGTGTAAACTCCGAGTGCAGCCTCGTGTGGCCAGTTACTCCTGGAAAAGGAGAGAGGAATGGCTCGGCTCCGAGGGATTTGCCCATCAAACCGTTCCACGCTGCTGGGCAAACAAAACTCTTTGAATAAAGAAAAAAAAAAAAGGAGGGGAAAAAAAAAAAGGCATTTTCTACTACCAGGCTCTAATAAATTGAAGCCCTGCACCTCTCATGGCCTTGGAATGATTACATGAATTTTTTTTTGCTACATAATCATCAATAAATCAAGCATAGCCCATTAAACAATAGATGCCTCCGAGGCCTCTCTTCAAATGTGCTTTTGATAAGAGGCAGAGAATTTTTTTTCTGGGCTTGTAACGTTTTTCTTTCCTCTGTTTGTTTTTTCTAAGGGTCAAATAATGCTGTTAAAAGAGCAGTTAATATATAGATGTATTTTTCCATATTCCCGGCATGGTGTTTGACTTTGGGAGATTTATGGAATATCTTTTCCCAGTTCAACAATCGTGTGTTTTGTTGTACTAAAGAGGTATTTTAACAGGAGTGGGGATTCTTAATAAGTTCACTGCTGTCTCCTTTCCAAAACAGGCCTGGGCCAAGATGGGGAACAGAGCAAATACAGGAATCGATCTACATAAAAAAGATATATATATATATATTTTTATATATACATATATATATATATATATATATATATATATAAATATACCAATATATTTATATTTCTATATAAATATATGAATATATTTATATATTCATAAATATAATTTTATATATTTCTATTTCTATATAAATATGTGAGTATATATTTATATATTTATATAATTTTATATAATTTTGTATATATTTATAGATATAACGTTCTCATGTGGGTCTCACTGGTTTATTTTTACATCACGAGCTCCTAAAGTTTGGGATGGCCTGGCCAGAAGCCCCTGGTCACCTTTTGGATGAGGCAGGACACACCTGACAGTGAAAGGAGGAAGGGTTAATTGGCTTGGGCCACATTTTGGGATGGGATTCAGGTGGTTTGGGATGGAGCTTTGCCAAGAGGGGGTGAGCTGACCTGATCCATCCAAACACCCTTCAGATGTCAAATGTCTCCTCTGAAGAAAGTATCCCACGGATTCTTCCACCCCTCAAGTCAGACCTTTCTTCTCATCAGATTAAAATTCCAACCCTGGGTTGTGAGGGAGTTGCAGGAGCTGCTTGGTGCCATTGTGAAACCCCAGAATGGTTTGGGATGGAAGGGTCATCCCATGCCATGGGCAGGAACACCTCAAACTATCCCAGGTTGTCCAAGCTCCAATGTCCAGCCTGACCCTGGACACTTCCAGGGATCCAGGGGCAGCCACAGCTTCTCTGAGAAGGGCCTTGGGTTCCAGGGCCTTCCCCCACTCCCAGGGAAAAGTTTCCTCTCATGACCCATTTAACAAAGTCTAGGCCGGCTGTCCCAGGGCAATTCCAGCAGGATTGGACCCTCCTGGGGGAATTTTCTCCTGCAGAAGAGCCAGTTGACCACAACAAAGCAAAACAAACCATCCTTGGAACGCAAACCCTGTGAGGAACCCCTGAGGGAGCTGGGGCTGCTCAGCCTGGAGAAAAGGAGGCTCAGGGCTGCCCTCATCACTCTCTGCAGCTCCTGAAAGGTGCCTGTGCTCACCTGGGGCTGGGCTCTTTCTCCAGC
>JAWMQZ010000118.1:1740323-1753195 GCA_035584835.1 Tangara arthus
GCACAGCTCCTGCCAGGAGGGCACAGCCGGGGGGGTCGGGCTCTGCTCCAGGGAACAGGGACAGGAGCAGAGGGAACAGCCTCAGGCTGGGCCAGGGCAGCTCAGGGTGGATATTGGAAACAATTTCCTCATGGAAAGGGTGCTCAGGCCTTGGCAGGGGCTGCCCAGAGAGGTTTGGAGTGCCCGTCCCTGTGGGTGTCCAAGGAATCAGTGGATTTGGAGTTGTGCTCTGGGCTGAGGACCAGGTGAGGACTGGGCACAGCTTGGGCTCCATCTCAGAAAACTTTTCCACCCTAAATAATCCCGGGATTCTGTCTGTAGCAATGACTTTTTTTTTTTGTTTTTAGTGGGGACACAGATCTTACAGGGAACATTCCAGCCTTTGTGGTATCCTTTAAGTGATGTTCTGTTTGTGGTCCTTCAAATCCCATCTTAGGAATTTATATATTCAGGGAAAAGTTCAAACAGTAATTTATTCCCAGGGAGAACAGAAGTAATTAACATTAATGATACCTGCATGTCAGTCACTTCAGTAATATCCATTTACATCATCAAGGAGATGACTGGAAAGTGGTGTTATCTCTCTAATTTCACTCTACACACCAGTAAGAATTTTCAGGATTGATGGAGTTTTATCTCTTCTGTCTTCCTTGTACAAGGCCAATTTACCAGTAGTTGACAGGGTGGAAAATATACCTGTAATTAAACAGCATGAGATTCTTATTTGTTGACTGCAAGAGTTCAATTATTTTATGCATATATCAGTTATTAATGACTAACAAAGCTTGGAGAAATATTCAGAACTCTGAAATTGTCTGAAACAAAACCAAAACTTTAATATATTTTCTTCTTAACCTGGTGTCACTCTGTAAATTGGCTCTCTTGATAATTTTGATGTGAAGTTTCTCTTTGTGGATTTTTACTTTGGGTTTTTGGGGTTTTTTAAATGAAGTTCATTTCATTGAAATATATTGACAGGGCAGTCACAACGATGGCAGAGATGGATTAAAAAATTATATGTAAAAAGTTTTTTAAAGGCAAGATGTAAAAAAGCATGGAAATACCATTGGAACAAAGGAATTCTTGGAATATGCTTCAAATTATACATCTGCCTGTGAGGACCCAAATATTTTTTTTTCTATTCCTTTGGGTGGATTTCCTTTAGAACCTATTTCTTTGTTGGTAGCATGAGATGTTGGTTGTTATTAATTCATTAATGCTGCCAAACTCTGCCTGGATGAAAATCCATGGAACCTTCCCCCATTCCCTTTGGCATGTGGGTACTTTGTAGCCAAGAGAAAAGCAGAGGCACAACTTCCCAAGGCTGTTTCTGAGATTCACATCCTCTGAACCTCAGAGAAAGAAAAAACAATTCTTATCTCAATTGCTGCTCCTCTTGTTGGTCACAAGTGGAATGCATTGTGGAAGGTTGTTTACCTGAAGGGAATTGGTGATTGGATTCTGGTGTGAGTGTTTTGATTCACTGACCAGTTGAATCCATGTGTGTGTATGTGTGTGTGTGTCAGGACTGTGGGCTGACAGTCAGGAGATTCTGGGCAGTTGGGTTGAGTTGAGTTTTTGAGATGAACTGACAGGTTCGGTTTAGATGTAATGCAATATAGTGTAATATAATATAAAATAATGTAGTATGATAAAGTAATTAATTAGCCTTCTGATTTCAGTGGAGTCAGATGCATCCTTTCTCCCCTTTGTTGGGTTTGCCTGCTTTTTGCAATAGATTTTTTGGATCAAGCTGTAACCTGTGTTGTTTCCTGCTGCAGCTGTCGGGGCTGGAGGAGCGGCGGGGCAGCCGGCCGCGCTCCATGGTGCGCTCCTTCACCATGCCCTCCTCATCCCGGCCCCTCTCCGTGGCCTCCGTGTCCTCCCTCTCCTCGGACAGCACTCCCTCCCGGCCCGGCTCCGACGGGTGAGTGGGGCTCCCTGCCAGGGATTGTCCCTGAAGCTCCCTGGGGTGGGGAATCTCCAGCCAGGGATTGTCCCTGAAGCTCTCCGGGGTGGGTGAGTGGGGCTCCCTGCCAGGAATTGTCCCCAAAGCTCCCTGGGGTTTTAGGGTGGTCAGCATTCCCAGATCTCAGCGCTGGAAACAGCTGGGAGGGCTGGGGGTGTTCAGGAAAATCCAGGGAGACCCCAGAGCCTCTTCCAGAGCCTAAAGGGGCTCCAGGAGAGCTGGAGAGTGTCGCAGTTGAGATGGAGACAATACAAAGCAACACACTCCATTTTCAGAAAGCTTCAAACTGGTTTTATTCTAGCATGCATGCTCTTTATACGTTCTTACAAAACTCATCAGTTTACACTTTACTCATTGGTCAGGAAAGACAAGCAAAGTGCTCATTGGAATAGAGTTGCAGGTTTCTCTTATTTATCTTCTTTCTTTCTTGGTTTCTATGTCAACACCCTTGGTAGGAAATTCTTTCAGGGGTAAACATGGATCAAACTTCTCTTTGGCTCACAGAAGTCACTGTAAAAGCTCTTCCACAGGAGAGGGACTGCGGACAAGGGATGGAGGGACAGGACACAGGGAATGGCTCCCACTGCCAGAGGGCAGGGATGGATGGGAGATTGGGAATTAGAAATTCCTGGCTGGGATGGAATTCCCGGAGCAGCTGTGGCTGCCCCTGGATCCCTGGAATGCCCAAGGCCAGGCTGGAACAGCCCAGGATAGTGGAAGGTGTCCCTGCCCGTGGCAGGGGTGGAATGTGATGAGGTTTCAGGCCCCTTCCAACCAAAACCATTCCATGATTCCATGACTCTTGTGGCAGTCGTCCTGGGAAACACTGGAATCAATCGATCTTCCTTTAAAAAAATACCACCTCTTAATTTCCTAGGATCTGATTGAAAAAGGTTTACAAAACTCATTGAATAAAGCTTATTTTGGTCACACTTTATTCTTTAATTGTGTCCTTATTCAGAAACTGGAATTGTCTTTTTTTAAAAAAATAAAAGTATCAATTAAAATCTGAAATATTTTATTCCTAGTTTTTAACTCACTCCAAATCTGAGTGTAAATGGCTATAAAATATTTGGACACAGTGACAAGGATGGGATTCAAGGTGAGGATACAGTGGTGGTTCAGGATTACATGTTGGACCCCTGGCTGCTGAGAATTTCAGATTTCTGTGCTGCCAGGCACTGACCCCCAAGAGAACACGGCATTGACCTGAGCCCGTGGAGAAGCTTCTAAAATGGAATGAGAGAACTGGGATTGTGGGTGTGGAGTTTGAATAGAAGTGTGTGATATCACAGGGTGGGAAACTCAGTGTTTAAGGGTTTTGAGTATAGTAATAGATATAAAGCAAGATGGAGGTATTAGGATGGAGGCTGCTCCTTCTTCTTTACCTTCTTATTCACCTTCTTCTTCTTCACCCAAACGGAACAAATCCAAAAAGTTTGACTTTGTTAGGGTTAAAATAATTATAAAATAATTACAAAATAATATATAAATAATGATAAAAGAATGATGAGATAAATTATAAAAAATTGTAAATAATAAAATAATTATAAAATAATTGAAAAATATGAATAAAATTATGTTATTAGCAAATTATTAAATAAAACAAAACTTGTGTAGGTATTTTAAAGCACTTTTTAAATGAGCTAAGATAATACCCAGAAAATAATGGCATGGAAATCCAATTTGTGTTTATATCCAGTAAAAAACCCAAAAAACTTACAGTGGGATTGATCCAGCAGAACACCCAGGAGATCATGGAATTTGCCAGGACTTTGTCCCAGAATTTATGCATGAATTGACCCACTGCAAATCCATCTAAAATTAACCTCCAGATTTCCATGCTCATGCGAGGGAGCATTGCCCTGTAAGAGCCGAAATGAGGGACGTGGGACTCCAGGGGCTCTCCAAAATGCAGTTTATTGTATCCAAAATGCAGTTTATTGTATACAAAATGCAGTTTATTGTATCCAAGATGTCACAGCAGTCCAGGCTCATGGGTGACAGAGCCTGTGCCTACAACTGTCAGCTCCAGCTGCAGGCAGCCTGGAGACCCTTTGGTTTTGGTTACAATACATTCTATACTTTGTTGAGCATCTTAATAGAGTAGAACCAATCTATATCTTAACTATTATCTATAGCCTGTCATAACTACTATAATTACCATATTCATTCTCCAATCACTAAAAGTTAGTACATTACAGTTTAAGCTAGAAGTTGTTTTTCAGTTTTCTTGCAGTCTCAGAAAATTCTGAGACCTTTTTTCTACGTGCAATATCTGCTGCCTTGTTTGCCTGCACTTTCTTTCTGCTTGGTAAAAACATCTTGTTTCAGGTGGGTTTATCCTTTGCTCTAAGCCATAAAAACCCCTTCTAACTCACACACCCTTTGCCTCCTTGGTTAGCCAGTAAGACTGGCTCAGCAATTCTTTTCTTCTATACCAAAACTTGCTTCCATCTCTATTCTTCATCAGACTCTACATTTAAAAATCTTTCTGCCAAGCATACATACCTGTGAGACTTTCTTGTCAAACTTTCATCTTTCCCAACATTACCCCCACAGAGCTCCAGGATGAATGCTGCTGTTTTCCAAGCCATTCCTTCCCTGTTTTCCAAGAGAAAATTTGTCACGTTTCTTTCAGTCGCAGGGAAACTTTCCGAGAGCACAACAGGTGTTTGGCTGGAACGGGATAAGAGCAAAAACAAAGCCCTCGGCAAGGTTTTCCTCCCACCTGCCCCTCCACGGGCTTCTCCAAGATGTTGGGAAAACATGGAAATTCTCCAAAATCCCCCTGGTGAGGTCTGAGGTCATTCCATGCTTCAGCTGCTCACCCAAGGTGACCTCATAGCCAAGAGCGTGACCGTATTCCCGTTAAATTGATTAATAATGGAGCCATCAAAAGATTCCAGCACTCCTGCCAGCAAGCAAGGCCTTGGAAGCACGGGTCAATTCTCCAAGGAATTTTCTTTACAAGTTCTTCATTCCCTGTGTTTTTGGAGATGGATTTTTTTGGAGGAAAGGGAAGATTTTATTTAGAGGAGCAGGAGCTTGATGAATCCACTTCCAACAGTCTGGAAAGGATCTGCTGGGAATGTGGGATGAGCTGGAGGAGTCATGCTGGGCTGTGTAATTCAACCTCTCTTTTCAGATGGATTATTTTGTGGTTCTGTCTAAATTATTTGATTAAATTGATTAATTGATTGACAAATTGATTAATAATCAGGCAATCAAAAACATTCCAGTGTTCCTGCCAGCAAGAAAGGCCTTGGAAGCACGGGTCAATTCCCCAAGGAATTTTATTAACAAGTTCTTCATTCTCTGTCTTCCTGAAGGTGGATTTTTTTTGGAGGAAAGGGCACAAGGAACAGGAAATTGATGAATCCACTTCCAGCTGTCTGGAGAAGTGGAATCAGCTGTAGGAATCTTCCCAGACTGTGTAACTCAGCCTCTCTTTCCAGGCAGTTTTCCTGGTTCTTACAGATAGCTGGGAAAAAAAAAAAAGGGGTGGAGGGAATGGGGATCATTAAGATTATTTTCCTTTGCTCTCCTCCATTTTTCAGCTGAAATAAAAAAATGTTTGAGGAGTAAAACTTAATGCATCCAAATTTGTACAGATTCCAGGTGAGTTTTATGGACAAAGCCAGACACTTGTTCTGAGCAAATTGTTATGTCTGTGACCAGGAGAAAAACGTCAAAACTTAAAATTCCCGGTTTCTCCTCGGTTTTCTGGTACCAACAATACTCAAAGTAAAGAACAACTTCTTGGATTTCTGCCCATGAAGGATCTGGCACAGGAGATGAATCCATTGAATCCCAGGATGGTTTGGGTTGGAAAAGACCTTCAAGCTCATCCCAATCCCTGCCATGGGCAGGGACACCTTCCACTATCCCAGGGTGATCCAAGCCCCAATGTCCAACCTGGCCTTGGACATTCCAGGGATCCAGGGGCAGCCACAGCTGCTCTGGGAATTCCATCCCAGCCCCTCCCCACCCTCCCAGCCAGGAATTCCATCCCAAAATCCCATTCAACCCTTCAGGTTAAAGCCTATCCCTGGAAATCTGCCCCAGGAAGGCTGAAAATTAGGGACTGATCCATCAGGAATCATTGGAGATGTGGCCAAAGGCAACTGCTAGGATTTTGAGGAAAACTCCTGTTTCCTAAAAAAGAATCTCACAGAATGGGATTCCTGTCTCCCAGTCAGCACTGGAGCAATGGAACACTGGTTAAAAAATTCTACTTTTCCAGATTTAATTCCAAATTTCCCCACCCACATCCATGAAATCCAGCTCTCCCCGCATCCTTTGAAGGCCTGGCTTTGCTAATTGCCCTGGCTGCTCGTTAGGGAGTTAATTAGGAATTTCACCCAGCTAAACGCTGTAATTTACAATTACAATGTCCATAACATCCATCCATAACACGTTGTTCTTAGTGCACAAAGTGTGCCATGAATATTCAAAATATTCCTGGGAACAGCTCCTAAAATGGATGGAATTCCAGGAAACTCAATCCCAGGAAAGTGATCCTCATCCATCTGCAGCTTCCTTTTCCCAGGAATGCTGTTCACCTACCTCAGGTTCTGGTTTTGCATCCGCCCAAAACATCTGGATTCCACCCCAATTTTGTGGGATCCTCTAACTCCCACCCCAATTTTGTGGGATTAATGAATCTGGCTTCTCCAGCCACTCCCAGGATCCCATGGAATCTGTCAATTCCCAACGTTTGGGATGAGTTACTGCACTTCAAGCAGGAATTTCCAGTTAAATCTAAATAAAATCTTCAAGAATAAACCATAACCTCTTCTACTTTTTGTGGGTGACAATTTCATGGCATTAAATGAATATTTTATATTAATTTAATTATTCCAAATCATGAAATTCCAGATAAAATTATGGAAACCACACACGAGGAAAACATCTAAGCAACTCCCAAAACCCAAACCCTGCTCTTTCATCACAAGGTTTTTTTCCAAAGGAATTTAGAACCAAATAATTTGATGTGAACTGGGAAGTGGGAGGTAAAAACCAGGATTAAACAACACTTCCATACTTTAAGTAAATTTTATATTTTATGGGAAAGCACAAATATTCAATTCCAAAACCAACATCTAAAATGAATTTAGAGCCTTTTCCAGAGGCAAATCCCATCCCAAAATCCAAATACATCCTGATCCCCTGGCTGGTCACTCAGGTAACAGCACAAAACCAAAATTCCTCATTATTTTTTGGGATTCTGGGCATGTTTGCTCCCGGTTCCACAGGAACCTGCTGCATTTGGGAGGCACCAGCTCCGTGTGGGAGTTGGAAATGGGACTGTGAAGCTTCTGTGCAAACAGAACACAAAGGAATGAAAATAACAGCAGGGGTGAAGTGCAGGAATTTTTTTTTTCACTGTGTTATTCCAAGAGGGGATCAGCTCCCAGAGGAATAAAGGTCTCCTGGATGGCACCTTTGATTTGGGAAGATCCTTGAAATAATGGCAGCTTCTTCCCATGGCTGGGATGTTTTCCAGGCTGGCTGTTAGGATGGGTTATTTGTGAGTTTGGGGTCCCCATCCCTGGAAGTGTCCAAGGCCAGACTGGAAAGGGTTTGGAGCACCCTGGGATGGTGGAAGGTGTGGCAGGATGGAATGGGAGATGGAATGGGATGGAATTAAATTCCCTTTCAACCCAAACAATTCTGGAATTCTTTGAAGAGACTCGATGATCTTGGAGGGCCTTTCCAACCTCAGTGATCCTGGGATTCTGGAATTCACACACAGAAAGCATCCCAAAAATTTCCAAATATTCCTTCCAAACTAACACAAAAATAGCCCCTCAACTTCCAGGGAAGCAGCAGCTGGGACAGCTGGAGATTAAAGGTTTGCTTGGAATTTAAAATATAAAATTGCAGATGGGCTTCCTGCAGCACAGGGCTGGGAAAGGGCTGGAATTCCAGCTGACTGAGCTGATGGAGTGATGGGGAAGCAAGGCAGGGGTTTGCTGTGCACCTTGCAGGGATATTGAATCATTTCTTTCCCATAAAAGATGAAAGAGTTTCAGCTGGGGATTAAAGATGTCACTGAACGCCTCGATAATAACAGAAAAAAGTTTCTTTTCCACCTGACATCTCCGATCCCGGGATTTGCTGAGCCTGACAAGGGACACATTCCCCTTCCCAAGGGAAAATGGGTTGTTCCTCTGGATATTGCAATATTCACCTCAGAGTTCTCAGAACAAACAGGAAAGGTTTGACTTCATAAAAATGGGATTTGCTGGGTGCAGTGACAAAGCCACTGCTGCTGTCCCTGATTTGATTCAGATAACACCAAAATGAGATTGGGAACACAGAGAGATCCCTGGAACGACAACTCAGCTCCAAACCTCCACTTGTTCCCGCGGTTCCACAGATCCCAAGAGAAGAGTAGGCGGAAAAAAGAGCCCCCTCCATCAGGAGCAACGGTCCCGTGGGCACTGCTCCAGGAATTCCAGATTTATGGAGCTTCCCAGAGCCTGAAGGGGCTCCAGGAGAGCTGCAGAGGGACTGGGGACAAGGCCTGCAGGGACAGGACACAGGGAATGGCTCCCACTGAAAAAAGTGACATTTAGATGGGAAAAAATTCCGTTTACATGGCGAAAAATCATATTTAGATGGGATATTTGGCAGGAATCTTTCCGTCTTGGAGAGGAGAAGGCTCCAGGGCCACCTCAGAGCCCCTTGCAGGGCCTGAAGGGGCTCCAGGAGAGGGACTGGGGACAAGGGATGGAGGGACAAAAGAAAGGAATGACTTCCACTGGAAAAAGTGAAATTTAGATGGGAAAAAATCCCATTTAGATGGGACATTGGGCAGGAATTGTTCCCAGGCTGCCCCTGGAGCCCTGGCAGTGCCCAAGGCCAGGCTGGATGGTTCCTCACTCCCCACATCCCATCCTGTTTTATTTTGTCAGTGAAACCCAGCCCAGGCTCCAAGTCACTCTCATATTTTTTGGATGCAGGTGCTGCCAAGGAAAGCAGCGTTTTTTTATAAAGCTTTACGAAATATCTCTGTTTGTGGGGTTTTTATGGGGTTTTCCCCTACAGTTAAATTCAGCAGAATCCCCAGCTCTTGCTCTGAAAAATCCCCATCAGGTATTTCACCATTTCCAGGATTGCTTTCCTGACATGCAATTTGAAAAAAAAAAAAAAGCTTTTATGATGTATTTTTTCTGCAACGTTTTCTGAAAAGTATGTCCCAGCCTCAGCCAAGGAAGTGTGTGGAATTTGTACCCATGGAGACTCCAATAACACAGCCTGCTCCAAACACCACAGGATTATTACTTTTCTTACCTAACACTTCTGGAAAGGAGTTACTGGAAAAGGAAGTGACTGAGCGAGGCAATTTAAATTTTAGACACTGGTTAGAGAACAGATTTGGGGTTGCTGTTCCTGCTTTTGGGAGATTACCACCAGAATTACACTGGAAAAATTAATGGAGTTGTGTGTCTGACCACTGTGGACACACTGAGTGAGCTTTGGAGAAGCTCCTCTGAAAAAGAATTTTTATTCTGAGTGGGTTTTGGAGAAGCTCCTGAGAAAAATAATTTGTATTATATTTTATTAATTTTATTCTATTTTATTTGAAAATACATTATTTTAAGGGTATTTTATTTTTATTCTTTTTTTAAATATAATTTTATTTTTAATGGGTTGTAAATGTTTAAGCCAGAGATATTAAAAAGAACAACATTTAAGTGAGCGAAGCATACAATAAAAGAGAAAATAGACGTGGAATAGTTTTTTAAAAATCACCTAGAACAAATAAACATCCACCTTTACTCCTGGAAACTGAGACCAGATTAATAGATTTGCCTTCAACACTCCTGATGTGTTTGAAGGTTGTTCTCATTCCTTCCCTCAATCTCTTGTTTTACAAATGAAGCAATCCTCTGGTTTTTAGACCTTTCCTAAAAAACACTCCACAAACAGCTATTTTTTAATCCTGTGGTCACTTATTCCTGCTTGAGCAGGAATAAATGCATTGGGTTTGGCCACACCGAGTTGCACCATGCTGATTTTGAATTATCACTCGAATTTACCAGGAGCTGAATGAAATTCCTCAGCCCCATGTGTTGTTGCAGCTCTGTTACTTTTATTTTTTAGGGGACAATTCCTCTCTGAACAGCGAAAAGAAATGCAAAACACATTTGGGTGTGCTCCTGTTCTTCCCAAAGTGCCAATTCCTGAGTGAAACCCAAAGCACAGGTGCCAAAAACATCCTGAAATTCACAGAATCATAGAGCCATTGGGGCTGGAAAAACCCTCTGAGATCTTCAAACCCACCCCAGCACTGCCCCAACCCTGTCCCCAGGTGCCACAGCCACTTTTGAACACTTGATAACGCTTGAAATTTTTGATAATGCTCAGCACAACACCTTTGGGACACCCTGCAGCCCACGGTGGTCAGGCAGAATCACCACAACATTTTATTTTTAATTATTTTCAATTTATTTTCAATTTTCTTGTGCCAAGCTGAGCACTGGGATGAATTTTTCTTTGTTTTTTCCAGCCTGATCGTGAGCCAGATCTCGCTCCTCTCACACAATACCAGAGGCTGGGGGAAGGAGATTAATTTCAAAAAGTTGTAAAGAAAGAGAAGTTTGATTTTTCTCTTCCTTCTCTTTTCTCCCAGCTTGCTGCAGCTGTCTGTGCTACCCACAGGAGGGCACGTTCCTCAAAGCAAACTGGAATTCAGCTCAAACCCAATCCTGCCCAAGGGATCTCATTGATTGACTTGATTTCACTAAAGGGAGGATTTAACAGAAAAACAGTTTTCTGATGAAAGCAAATTCCTTGTCAAGGTAGCAGGATCCTTTGAAATATTGTGTTTATCCATTAAAAATGTTGTTTGGGATGCTGGAAATGAAACCTGAAATGAAACTATTCCTTTAAATTGTTTCCTGCATGAAAAAAAATTCCCAGAGGGTTAAAAATGAAAGAAATTTTAAAAAAATTGGCGTTGGGATTTTTGCTTAAAGAAAAAGTTTGCTTGTTTTAAATGGGAGAATCCCCATTCCAAACAGGGAGCAAACAGCACCTGGGAGATTTCTGTGTCAGCTTCCTCCCATCCTTGGAGGTGTTTTCCAACTCTAATGATTCTGTATTCCAGCAATAATAATAATAATAATAATAATAATAATAATAATAATAATAATAATAATAATAATAATAATAATAGTCTCTGTGCTGTGTTTTGCTGCTGAGTGAGCTCAGTGCAGAGCATTTGGAGGCTGAACTGTTGCCTCTCTGTGTCCCCTGTCCCACAGCACCCTCCCCTGCAGGTTATGAGGATCATCTCATGTGTCATCGTGGATTTCCCCTTTAAAATATCAGCCATAAAATGAAATTTCACGATCATTTCATTCCCAGTCATTTTAATTTGTGGTGCACATAAACAGGTCCTGCTTTTGCAGGCAGGGAGTCACTGCAGAGCTGCACTTGGGAATTAAATCATTATTTAATCTCCATCCCACCTATTTCCAAGGAAATTCCAGTGAGACTGCTGCAAACTGCAGCTTTTTCCTGCCACACTCCTTGGGCACAGCCCTGGCTGAGCTCCTGCTCCAAGCACAGCCCCAGGGCTTTGTTTTCTGCACCACAAACTCCACCACAACAACATCCTGCAGTGCTTTGGGCCTTGGGAGGAGAAATCTGTGGAGTGTGGCTGTGCCAAGGAAATTCCAGGCTGGAATTTCCCTGTCCTGCTCTGCCCAGCCTCTCTCCAGAAGGACAGTGAATTCCAGGCTTTATGGGATGTCTCTGCAGCAGGACAGGGAATCCCAGGCTGTTATGGGATCTTTTTCCAGCAGGACAATGAATCCCAGGCTGTTATGGGATCTCTCTGCAGCAGGACAACAAATCCCAGGCTGTTATGGGATCTTTTTCCAGCAGGACAGGGAATCCCAGGCTGTTATGGGATCTTTTCCCAGCAGGACAATGAATCCCAAGCTTTTATGGGATCTTTTTCCAGCAGGACAATGAATCCCAGGCTGTTATGGGATCTTTTTCCAGCAGGACAGTGAATCCCAGGCTGTTATGGGATGCTCTGTCCTGTCCTGGCAGTGGCCCAGAGCATTTTTTTCCTCAGCCTGGAAGCAAACAGGTGAGTGCTGAAGAAAGAGAAAGCAGAGAGGATGTTCAGCCCTTCCTGTGCTCTTTTTTCCTGTCTCCCTTGGGTTGCATCCCAACAATCCCTGGCAAAGGCTTCCCTGCACAATGTGGGATTTGGGAAGGTCACTCTTCCCAACCTCACATCTTCCCCCTAACAAGTTTTTTAGCCCACCTAAAACCCCAAATGCTCTCTTTCCTCCCACCCTGGAAATTTCCTTTTATGAGATTTAAAGACCAAGCATTTATCTGCAGTTTTGTCTGTTTGGTTTGGCTGTAGCTGCCTGGAAATTCCACAGAAAAACACTGGATAAAGTCATGGAAAAAAACCACAGTGCCTGTGGGATTTTTGTGTGCCACTCCCTGCAGCTCCTGAGCCCACAGGAGGAGGATGTGTCCACAATTTGGATGAAATCAAGAGCAGTCAGACTGATATGACTGAATCCATGTGTAATTCTGTGGAATTAAACCCTCAGTGGCTGAACAGCCCCTGTGCAGGGCTTAAACGGAATTTCTGCACAAAGCACAGGTTTGCTGGGGAGTGAGACAGAGACAATACAAAGCAACACATTCCATTTTCAGAAGGCTTCTACAGTAAAATCAGAAGGAAATGATTGGCATCCATTGATTCAGAATGCTGAACAATTTTCTTATTAAACTATACTACATTACATTAATACTATATTATAACTATACTAAAGAGATACTGTCACTGTCATATTTTCTGAAAAATCCCTTTGCCAGGATTTCTTCTCCTGGGAAGCTGAGAAGCCTCAGAGAAAAA
>JAWMQZ010000118.1:1776890-1789720 GCA_035584835.1 Tangara arthus
TCTAATCACAGTTCTGCTGTCTCTGAGGCCTGCCTTTTGCAGATTTCCCAAAACCCTCTGATTTTATGGATTCCCACCCGCAGGACACAGGGAGACAGCACCAAGGCTCATTTTGGGCTGTCTGCAGAGCTCATCCTGCTCCTTCCCTGGTGGTTTGCCAAAACCCTGGTGGTGGAGCCAGAGGGGAAGGAGCTCTTGGCTTGCAAAGGAGACAGTGGCTCCTTTTGTTCTGCTCCTCTTTGCTCCGGTGAAATCCCGCTGAGATTCCTCCATGGATGGTTCCAAAACTGCCATTTCCTATTAGAGTGACAGTGTTTTTACTCTCTACTGAAGCTGGCCAGGGCAGGTCAGTAGGACTCCAAGCAGCCTTTGATTATCAGAAAAGTTACAAAATTCTTAGAGTTCCTTCAAGGAGTAAAGTACCTCTTTCCACACAGAGTAAACATTCCAGCTCTGAGATTGGCTCCTGGTTCCTGCCATGTATTTGGGACCCTTCCTGCCTTCCAAAGACTGACTTTCCCTTTTTTTGCAGCAAATACTGACAGAAAAGAAGCTGAAACATTCTTTTTAAAAGTGGCAAGTCTTTGGGTTTGCAGCATGACTTTCCAGGAGGTTTCCATGCCTGAAGGTCACTGATGTTGGGAAGATGCTCAGCTTCTTTTTTGTAAATACTGAGCTTTACTTTTCCATTTTAAACTTTTCTAATAATTTTGAAAAGTAAAAGGATCATCTTCTGTCAAAAAAAAAAAAAAAGGGAAGGGGAATGTGTGTGACTTATGGGTGCTTGGGAAATATGGAATGGCTTTTGTTGAGAGGGACCTTAAAGCTCATCCAGTGCCATGGGCAGGGACACCTTCCACTGTCCCAAATTGCTTCAAGCCCTGTCCAACCTGGCCTGGGACACATCCAGGGATCCAGGGGCAGCCACAGCTGCTCTGGGAATTCCATCCCAGCTCCTCCCCACCTTCCCAGCCAGGAATTCCTTCCCAATCTCCCATCCATCCCTGCCCTCTGGCAGTGGGAGCCACTCCCTGTGTCCTGTCCCTCCATCCCCTGTCCAAAGTCTCTCTCCATTTCCTGCAGCTCCTTCAGGTCCTGCAAGGTCACACTGAGCTCACCCCAAAGCTTCTCCTCTCCAGGTGAACATTCCCAGCTCTCCCAGCAGAGCTGCTCCATCCCTGGGATCATCCTGGAGCCTCCTCTGGGCTCTCTGCAGCAGCTCCAGCTCCTTCCCGTGCTGGATCCAGGGCTGGGGCAGCTCTGCACGTGGGGCCTCACCTGAGCTCAGGGGCAGGATTCCCTCCCTGGACCTGCTGGCTGTGAAACCAACAGAGGAAAAACAGATCCTAAAGGTTTTTCCTAAGGGAGACAAAATATTGAGGGAAAACATTTTTTTAAATTATCATAGAAAGAAAATCAAAAAGCACAAACTTCTTTCTGTATCCATTTTTCCACCATCCAGCAGAATCCAGTGCTTTGCTGGTGACTGGAAACCCTTCAGAGGATGAAGATCACTGCCAGGGGTCAACAGATTCCAAGCAAAGAGCCCTCCATGGTTTGAAGTCCTTTTACTTTTTTGGGGGGTAGTGTCTCTTCTCCTCCATTCCCTTTCCCACAGGGAGCAGAGTGGCATTGTCCCCAAATCCTGAGCTGGCTTCCATGGCTGATGTCCCCCAGCTGCTCAGTGGCTTCTCCACTCCAACCCTGCAATTTTATCCCAAAAACTAAAAGGTGAACAAGAGGGAATTAAGCTGCTTTTCCCAGCCAGCCCTCAGGAGCTGTTCACTGGAGTTCACCTCTGCCATGGGCAGCTCCAGGGTAAATTTTTCTGATCTTTCAGCTGGATTTTTTTTTTATTCCTCTCTCTCTTTTTTTAAAATTTTTATTTTTAAGTGAAAGGTATCATGTTCCAAATTAAACTCTTGGAAATTTGCCAGCAGTGTTAGAAACCTGCCTAAAACATGCTGAGAAAAGGAGAAGTAAATTGGGGGAAATTGGGTTTTGGAGAGGAAGAAAAAAAAAAAAAGAAATGTTCTGGTGAAAGTCTTTCCAGCATATTTGTGAAACAATTTATGGGAACTCTAAACTAGTGAGAAAAATGCCTGAAAGGTGAATTTCCTCCATGAATTTCCTTCATGAATTTCCCACTCACACAGGGAATCAAGGAAGACATTTCCCTAATTTAGCTATTCCTTCATGGATGAACATGTCAACAAAATTCTGCAGGCTCTGGAGTGAATATCCCAACTTTTTAAGGTGGTGAAAGGGTGAATTCCAGTTATTGCATTGATCCTTCACTTTGTATAAACCTCATTTGTCAGCACAGCCTTAATTCTGAGAACACCTGGGATGTCCAGGTGGATCCTTGGTCCCTCATTCCATATCCTAATTCCTGTGTCCCTTTGGAGAAATTATCTGAGGCTGAGCTGAAATAAATAACTCCCAGTCAGGCATCTCCCTGCAGGGAGAGGAGTGTCTAGAAAAAACAACCCCCCCCCAATAATTCCCATTATTTGTATCTCTCTTCCTCCTGTATTTCTTCATATTTTAGGGATAAATATTCAGTGGGAAAGAGAGGGTTAGATACAGATCTTAAACAAACTCCTCTACAACACCATAATTAAGACACTCCTTGGAAAGGTAAAATCTCTTCAGTCTATCCCTGCTTTGGGTTGATTTGGGAATTCCTCAGGAAAACACAGCCTGTGGGAGAACCACAGAATAGGGATGGGACGAGGTTGGGCCAGAGTGGTTGGGTCCTCACCTCACAATTCCATTGGGGTTGTGCCAGAGCTTCGTGTTTTTCATACTGACTTTGGATTTGCAGAGAGGTTGTTCAGAAACAGGTTAAAAACATTTAAAATCATTTAATAGAATTAAAATGAGAAAAAACAAGGATATCATGAGGTGGGACTACTCTTTATGTTGGGAAAATATCCATAGGGATGAGGAGAGGTTGGGAACTTCACTGGGGAGGACATGGAATGAATCCTCAGCAAGAAATGGCTTTAACAATGAACCTGCTCCCATTACACACTGAAACCTTGGATCCATGGAGAATTCCCAACCATATTCCTCGATGGTCCAAACACTACGACACACAATATCCTGAATGGTTTTATGGTCATTTTCCAGGTTTTACAGCAAGTCTCAAACCCTGGAATGGTTCAAGCCCCTCTCTGTCCACTCCAAGGGATTTTTAAGGGTATTAAGCAGATTTGATTTTAAGGATGTTAAGTAGATTCATGATTTTTAAAATATTTTTTAATGATTTCCTGTGGGAGATTGTGCCCTCATGGAGCAGCAGCTGGAATTCAGATGAGATATTCCAAACTGTGTCACTTAATCCAGGGGATGTAGGTTGGAGAAAAAAACCTCAATATTCCCTGTGAGTGTGGCAAGTGCTCCACGAAATTCCATCTGTTTTCCTGACAGAGTTTCCTTAAAATGTTCTGTCCTGTATGGAAATGGAGATTTTAAATCCCAAACCAGCCCCTTTGATTGCAGCTCTGATATTTATTTGGGAGATGGATAGAAAAAGCAAACTCAAATTAAATCAAATACTTGTAACAAGAAAAGTTGTTTTCTGAAGAGGAAAATAAACTTGGTCTGGAGAAGAAAATAAACTTTCCCTACAGGAAAACCTGAAATAATTTTCATTTTTATTTATTTTTTAAATGGTTTATTTCAAATTTTCTTTAAAATATAATGAAAATCCCACTTTAGAGAGAGGTGCTGAGTTGAAGGAAAACATTCACTTCATTGGAATTTCAGTTTTTCTCAGTGTAAACTTTGGAAACACCAAATACAGAGGAACTTCAGCCTCCAAGAAATGTAAATTCTATATTTTAAACACACATTTTAATAGGAATTCTCCTGAAGGGCTTTTTTTTAAAGCAGAGGATGTCTCTGAATCTGTATGAACTCCATAAACACTGATATTAAAATTTGGATAATTGTTCCAGCTGTGGTTTGGGAAGTCCAGCCCTTCTCCGAAGATTATATTTGGGAAGACGTCATGTTTTAGAGACACTTAATTACATGTTCAACCTGTCCTCTGGGAATCCCAGAGTGCTGATGGAGCCTGGAACTGGTGCAATTCAATCCCTGAATTCTCCAGTGTCATTCCCGGAACTTCCCCAGGGGATGGAGAGGAAGAACAAGACCTGGATGCTGCAGAGAAGATTCCTGGTCCTCCCCAAATCCCCAAATCCAGGGACAGGTTGTTCCCTGCCTGGAACCAGGAGAAGTTGGGATAAAAGCCACGGGAAGCAGACCCAAGTGGAAGTTTTTCCTGTTTGCTCCTTGTGTTTCTCTTTTATTGCTCAGGAAAAGATGTTCATTTGTAGGATTCTGAACTCTGGAATGTTTTATGGCCGGAGTGGTTGGGTCCTCACCTCACAATTCCATTTGGGTCGTGCCAGAGCTTCGTGTTTTTCATACTGACTTTGGATTTGCAGAGAGGTTGTTTAGAAACAGGTTACAAACATTTAAAATAATTTAATAAAATTAAAATGAGAAAAAACAAGGATATCATGAACTGGGACTACTCTTTATGTTGGGAAAATATCCATAGGGATGAGGAGAGGTTGGGAACTTCACTGGGGAGGACATGGAATGAATCCTCAGCAAGAAATGGCTTTAACAATGAACCTGCTCCCATTACACACTGAAACCTTGGATCCATGGAGAATTCCCAGTCATATTCCTGGATGGTCCAAACACTACCACACACAATATCCTGAGTGGTTTTATGGTCATTTTCCAGGTTTTACAGCAAGTCCCAAACCCTGGAACGGTTCAAGTCCAGGACAGGGAATGTGGATGCACCAAACAGTGGCTGAACCAATCCATGTTCCATGAGAATTCCCATAATTCCCATAATCTCCTCCACAGATTTAAGATTTCCCCTCCTGCGCTTTTGCAACCTTTTGCTTTGCTGTGTTGATTTCACTGCATGAATAAATTTCTCAATCCCATCCCATAACCAGCCACTCATCCAACAGTCCTGAACAATGGTATTCACATTTTTATTCAGGTTTTCCAGGAAATTAAATAGGAAAAAAAAAAAAAGAGGGGATTGTGAAATTATTTCAGGATGAGATGAAAAGGGAAAATAATATTTAAAAAAAAAAAGGAAAAAGAATGTTTGTGTTAGTACTAAAAGCAGCTGTCCTTTATGATCCAAAATTAAAATTAATAGGAAAAATGAAATGGAATAAAAAAGACCTTGGAAGGTGACAAAAATTCCTTCTTGAACCTTTTGTCTTTTTTTTTACCCCAAATATTTGCTTTCATCCCCTGATTAAAGATGAAAAAAGGTATTTTGGAGAAGAATGACATGGGTTTCACCGAATTTCCCAGATTCCCAAGAACCCCTGGGAGGTTATTCCCAAGCAGCCACTTTTGGAGCTCTCACCTCTGATATTCCTCTCCTTCCCAGTCTTGTAGCAGCACCAGAGGAGCACTTGCCACAGATTCCTTTTCCTGCTTCCTCCCTCCAAGTTTGGAGTTTATTATTCCCATAAAAATTCTTTCTGTTGGGTTTTCCCAAGCACGTGCTGCAGCAAAATAGAACTTTCCTCCAAAAGCATTTGGTGGTCCTTTCCTGACCCAGAAATCCAGAGTCAAGAGGATATTTTATGGAATTCTTTAGTGGATAAGGAGAAGAGAGACGTGGTCTGATATTTGTGACTGTGTGGAGAAGGTGAACCAGCAGGAAAAGGAGCTTTGGGAACACCGTGGGTTCAACATTTTTTGGGATTGATCCATGGCAAGAGTTTCTGCCTCAATTCTGAGAGGCGAGGAATTTATCCAGTTGGGTTGGAATAATTGCATCCATCTCTAGTTTGGGTCCTCAGGACTCATTCCAAAGCATCAGGGAATCATGGAGAAAGTCCTCCAGGATTATCCTTACACCTCTGAGAGGAACAAGTGCATCTCCCCAGGAATTTATCTGCTGGCCAGACTGAGAGGCACAGATACTTTTCCTGTGCAAGGTGCAAATGGAATGCTTTGGGTTGGGATCCAAGGGATTGGGTAAGCGCTGACTTTATCTCTCCCATTTCCCAAAATAAAAACCCCAAAACAATAAAAACCACGCCAATAAATTTGCAATAAATTAGAAGCAGCAGCAGTGAGGACGACTGTAAAATCTCGTCCAACTCCCCCTTCTCTCCCTGTCTTGTTCCAATTGTGCAGCTCCTGTGTGATGACCTTGAAGGCTGGAATGTTTCCTATCACCCCATTCCCACAGCCTGAAGGAAAAGTTCCTTCAAGTCCTTTTGCAAAGGGAAGGGAAGGGGAGGAGGGGGTGGCAGAGGGTGGATTTCCCATTTCCTGGCCTGGTGCCTTGGCTTGGGAGGGCTGGGATGGCCCCCCATGTTAGTCCAAGCCTGGAGACGGATCAGGCCGTGCCTGTTGTGACAGGAACACGTCAAAACACAAGGGATCCAACCCCAGTGGTGCCGTTCCCAACCCGTGCCATCAATTAGCTCATTAAAAAGTGAAATTCAGAGCAGCGGGAGACATCAAATGAAAAGATTTGCAAACGAGTCCTCCCCACTGGGCCTTTCAGGGATTTCTGGGAGGTCCTTTTGCTGCTGTCTGGCTTTCCCACCATCTCCTGTCGCTTCCTGCATGAACTCCATCCCCTCTGAATGCCAAAGAAAGTCCCTTTTTTCTGTCACTTCTGAGGCTTCATTGTGGCTTTGCTCCCTGCCAGAGGCAAACCTCCAGCTGCCCTCAGGAAATGTCCCAGTCTCTCCTCATTCCCTGGGCTCCTGGCCAGAGGCCTCTCTCCCTCTGGCTGCTCCCTGTCCTCCAGAAGCTTCTCCCAACCGAGCCAGCTCAGGTGTTTTCAGGACAGAAAATTCCTCCTTTCACTGTCCCCACCCAACCTGGCCCTGGACACTTCCAGGGATGGGGAATCCACATTTTCTCTGGAAATCTGAGCCAGGGCCTCACCAGCTTTGGTGAAAATCACAATTAGGTCTCTCTGGAGCCTTTTCTACTCCAGGCTGAACAATCCTTAACTCCAACTCTTCCAAGTGTAATCCAGAGGAACATTAAGAGGGAAAATGAGGTAAAACTTCATGGTAAAGTGGGCAGAGAGGTACCATGAACAGAAAATGGAAAACAGGGAAAAGAAACACCCAAGGGAATGATCCAGGGGAAGCCCAACCTCTCCCAGTCTCACTTTCCCCTCGCATTCCCTCCCAAGGAAGCAGTGGAAGTCTGGCTCTGGAAGGATTTTGCACTCCTTTGTAGCAAATATTGGCAATTCTGCAGGAATTAATAATCCCAGAGTGGTATCCATGGCATCCCCGGGGCAGGATTGGGAGCTGTTTATGTCTGTTGGCCCCACTTGATGCCAAATCCTTGCCACTGACTGACTCAGGCACTAAAATTCCTTTTTTTTTTTCCTGCCAGATGTTTTTTATTTGGCACAGAACCTTCCAGGGTGTCTTTCAATCATTCCTGCTCTCCATGTTCAGTTCCTAAAGAAAATTCCTTCTACTGAGTTTTCTGCTTCTAAGCCATCCCCAAATATCCCAAATGTGGTGCAAGGATACTCTGACATCTTGGGGATGGTTCTTTTTCTTGCACTGAGCACTTAGAAATGCAGGAAAAGGAGCCTAAAATCCAAGGGCTGCAGGGTGGAGGAGCAGGAAGGGCTCTGGTATCCATGTGGAGACACAGGATCACTCTCCCTCCCTGGAGACTCATAAATTAACTGGATAAAAATAAGGATTTACAAGGATCAGTCACTACTTTTTATTTATGTTTTTCTGGGCCACACCAATGGAATCAACAGAGCTGGAATTGAATAATGATGGGACAAATTATTCCAGAGAATGGGCTCAGAAGACAGAAAAAAATAAGGGATAGGGGTATTTTTCCATATGGATTGAAAATGTTTCCCTCTTCCTAGAAGTAATTATTTAGTTAGTAATTATTTTCAGGACAAATCTGTCAACAAAAGGGTTGAATTGTTCTTTGAAATCCATGATTAATGGGCCAATAAATCTCTATCCTATTGGGAAAGGTGAGGAAAGATTTGCTGTCTAGAGACAGCTCCGACTCATCCATAAGTTATGAACTCTTGTATGATAGTCGTGCTTGGGAATATTTTAAATCCACTAAAATTCCTGGCTGGCAGTGCCACACCTCCCCAATCCTGGGCATTGATGGATCTCTCCTTCCCCATTTTGCTCCCCTGATGATTTTCCCAGAGTCGGTCACTGGGTTCAGTGAACTCAAAGCCTCTCCCCTTCCAGGGCTCTGGAATTTCTTCCTGGCACGGAGACAGGATTGCTCCTTGCCAGTGACTCAGAGCTAGCAGGAGGGAAGGGACTTCCTGAAAAACACATTGCACGTGTCCAGTTGGGCAAGTTATCCATGCAAACCTTTGCTGCCTGGCATCAGGGACAGGGTTGGGAATCTAGAAAGGGAGGAGGGAGGTGAATTCCAGATATTACCAGGTCTGTTCCTGGAGCTGGCCTTGGTAGAGGTAAAAAGAAAAGGAAAAAAATCTGAATTCCGTTCTGCCACTGATAAAAGATGGGATAAACAAATGGTGACATGATAAGGAGTGGAAGGAAAAGGTTAGGAGTGGGATTGTGCCAGAAAAAACGAAGGATGGCTGCCATCCCATCTGGATATGGCTCTGGAAGTGACAGGGATATCCATGCATTTTGAGGGATTTGGGGTAGGAAGTGTAAATTGAGGTCAGTCCCCACTGTCTCAGGAAAAAACACTGGGAATAATCCCTTAAATATCCCTTTAACAAATATCCCTTAACCAGACATGGAACTCCTCTTCAGTATCCCAAATTCTCTGGGAATCTTTTACTTTCTATGTGTGGATATCATTGCCATAAGATGGAAGTTTCCTGTAAAATTTCTATAAAATTTAAATTTCTCCACACCCTATTCCTCTGCCTGATGGGTTCCCAACAGAGAAACGAATTGCGGGATAGATGGGATTTATGTTTTAGGATATTTCTGGAATGCTGGAGGCACAGACAGGAGATAGCACAGCCTTCACTGCTGCTCTGCAAGAGACCTCTTGGAGTTTGTTCTTCTTTGCCAAGAGGTTTTCCTTCCTCTGTTCCCACTTGGAATGCAGCTGCCTCCAGAACATTCCTAGGAAAGTCAATATGGATTCTCCATGGAGGAATCCCAGAGCAGCTCTGTGGTGTCAAAGACACCAAGTGACTCCTGGAATTGGGTCCCCACACTGATAAATACCCAGGAGTTGTCTTGCCGTGGATAAAAACCCCTATGGATTCTGGCACTTGGCTTATCCCGATCCAGCTCCCTGTTTTGGCAGCAATTCCTGGGCGAGGCTGCCCTGAGGGAATCATTCCACCCCTTCCCTTGGATTCTCCTGCAAGGAAAATCCCAGTGCTCAGCCAGAGTGATGTGAACCTTAATTAATGAATGATCCCAAAGCACTTTGGCATCCTCACATTCCACAGGCATGGAATGCCATGGTTTAATGTGCTCCCTCACCTTCAGTGTGTCCCACAGAGCTAACTGGTGGGGAAATCAGGGAAAACCAAGGAAATAAGGAAAGCAGGTGGGAACAATCCTACTCAGGATGAGGAGACGCTTAATAAAACCATTTATAAGTGTTGAAAAATATGCTCCTTTGATTTTTTAATTTTTTTTTTTCCCTAAGATTTTGTCCTCCTGAAATGGAGGTTTTTAGGAAGCAGTGGAACAGAATTCCAGATTTAGGCTTGGAATTACTCAGCCATTCACAAGTCAATGTAAGAGTGCTGAGAAATACAGCACTAACAAGTGTCAGGTTGCTCAAAAAATCCCATACTCCCCAAAATCAGAGGAAGGAAGTGAACCTCAGGAAGATGTTTTCGAATTGTAGCATCTCTTGGGACTCCTCATGGAATGGTGCCTCCTGTCCTCCTCCTCTCTCCCTCAGGAATAATCCAACCTGAGGGGGGAAGTTCATGGAGGAAGAAGGAAACGGAGAAACAATTTTTCCATTTAATTTTCCCAATTAATTTTCCCAATTTAACTTGCTTCTCTGCTGGGAGAAAGGAAAAATAAAGCACTGCAGCTGTGAGAGGCTGGAATCAATTGGGAGACTGGGTTTGGGTTTCCTTGGAAAAAATTTGCAGCTGCTGCTGAGTTTCAAGCATTTCAAATGAAGATATGAGGAGATCAAATTGAGTTTGAAATGAAGATCCCATAAAGGTGAAAAAGAACCAAAGTCCACGTGCTAAACCCTGGGTTTTACATGGAAAAATGGAGCAGGAACGACCCTGCCACAGGTGAATCCAGCATGGAATTCCCTTAGCCACGAGGTTCCCTCCCTGCCTGAGGCTCAAAGTTTGCACAGATAAATGAAAATAAAACAGGGAAGAACCAATTTCCAGCCCCAAAAATAAGCAGGATAATCCCTGCTTAAACCATTGATTTTACATGGAAAAATGGCACAGGAATGACCCTGCCAGAGGTGAATCCATGATGGAATTCCCTTAGCCATGAGCTTCCCTCTCTGTCTGAGGCTCAGACTTGAAGTTTACATGGAAAAATGATAAATAAAACAGGGAAGAGCCAATTTCTAGCCCCCAAAAATAAGCAGGATAATCCCTGCTTAAACCCTGGATTTTACATGGAAAAATGGCACAGGAATGACCCTGCCACAGGTGAATCCAACATGGAATTCCCTTAGCCACGAGGTTCCCTCCCTCCCCGCCTGAGGCTCAGACTCAAAATTTGCGTGGATAAATGATAAATAAAACAGGGAAAAGCCAATTTCCAGCCCCAAAAATAAGCAGGATAATCTTAAATCCATGAATCTAAACTCTCTTCCATCATAACCCAGCAAATTCCCAGAGGGAAACAGCCTGGCTCTGCTCTGCATCCCACAAAAAAGCAATCCCAGAAATTCCAGATTCCTCCTCCCAGCAGCAGGAGCTGGGATCCAAATCCCACAAATTTCTTGTTATTTAAAGCTGTTGGGTGATTCCAACACATCCAAATCCAGATCCACAATCCACACTCTGGGAATTCATGGGAAGCTCTGAGTTTTCACAGCTTGAGCAGGAGATTGCAGTGGAAATGATTCCATCTCCTCTTCAAAGGCTACAAATTTGGGATTCTCTCCTTCATGGACTTAAAAAAAAAAAAACAAATATTTTAAAAAAATAGAGGGAAGGGTCATTTTCCCCTAAAATTTGGATAAAATTTGGTTTTATTGTGTCCATTTGGACAATAATTACCTCTTATTTCAATTATATATTTTGATATATTAATGTATCTTTTTTATCCACTTTAATTTAAATATCTACATTTCAATCAATGGAACTGGAAATGTTTCAAATAGAATCAAACTTTTTCTGAGGAGAAAATAGGACTTTTTGAGCTTCATTTTTACCCCAGATCAAGGCGGAATTGTCAAGGAATTCTAAAGCAAATCTAAAGGAGTGAAGTCTTGGGGTGATTTTCAACAACAATAAAAGAATTCTTGGCTTCTCTCACTATTTTTTTAGGGTTTCAACCACCTAATTCACATTATGGGAGCCCAAAATTAATAATTATTTCAGGTATATTTCATTAATGATGTAATTTAATGAGATTTATTTATTGTCTCACATGAAAATGCTTTAATGTCCCATCCCCTCCTAATGATGACAGCTAATTTTGAATTCTGATGTCCAACATATGGTTTTGAGGGGGAAATAAAGAAAGATTTTGAACTGGCTGCCCCAATTGTCCTGTGCTCTGTTTTTTATCTCTTTTTGGATTAATTAATCTGATTTTAGAGCAGCTAAAAAAAGCAGATGAGTGCAATTATAATTTGTGAAATAGATGTGCAATAAATAAAGTTCACTTTAAGAATATTTAAGATACTGGAGATTAATTACTGTTTATGAATGCTCCAGAGACCAAAAAATTTTTCTTTAAATAAATTAATTTTTTAAAAAAATAAATAATTCAAAAGATAAATAAATACTTATTTAGTATTTTAAAGTTTTATTTTTAACATTCATTTTGATTTTTCTTTTTTTTATTTTTCACTTTGATTTTCATTTTCATTTTTCATTTTTATTTATTATTCTTTTCATTTCTCTATTATATTTCTTGGTTTTAATTTAATTTTTCAATTATATTTCTTATTTTTAATTTAATTTTTCCTTTATATTTTTTATCTTATGGTTTTATTTTCATTTTATTTTGATTTTTTAAATTTCCATTTTCATTTTAATCTTTATTTAATTTTCATTTTCATTTTTCCCCAACCTGTGCTACGCATGAGGTCAGCCTAAAGAATCCAAGGCCAGTCTTGATTCAAATCTCTGTTTTCTGGGAAGTCTAAGATTAATCCCAGAGATGGTTTGGTTCCATTTCTGACATCTCTTGGCTCTTTCCTATGTGTGATGCCACGACTCTGAGTTATTTTTGGGAGTACACATCCACCTCCACACCCTGCTCCGTGTGAAACACGGGCAGGGTTAAACCCTGAGGAGATGATCTGTGAGCTTCCAGCAGGATTGGTTCATTCCCGCCTTTCCTTGGGAAAAATTCACCTCAGAGCCGCGGAAAAGGAGGCGTCCACTTGTCAGAAGGAATCGCAGCTCTGCTCATAAATCACAGGAGATCATCCAGCAGAGCCAGCGGGATCCAGAGAGCGTCCAAAAGTGGGAATGTAATTTCCTGCTTTAAACTGATGCCTTGAGAGGCTGCCCTAGAGCAGAGGCTGGACAGAGCTAAAGAATAAAGAAGGGATTTATTAAAAGGATCTCCTCCATGGATGCACCTTGGGCAGCACAAGAGCCCAGCCAGGGCTGCACCCAAGAT
>JAWMQZ010000118.1:1836870-1852646 GCA_035584835.1 Tangara arthus
ATCCCTGGAAGTGTCCAAGGCCAGGCTGGACAGGGCTTGGAGCAACCTGGGATAGTGGAAGGTGTCCCTGCCCATGGTGGAACAAGGTGGTCTTTAATGCCTCTTCCAGCCCAAACCATTCCATGACTCCATGAAACTCCTCTGGGCCTGGTGGAACATGGGACCAGACTCTCTTGGCAAGCAGAGCAGCCTGGGAGGAGTGTTTGTAGGATTGCTCTTTTTAAACAATTAAGAGCTTCTCCAGCTCATTTCCTTCAATGCCCTCACAGAGCAAATCAGCTTAATTAGCAGTCTAAGTGAATAATTAATTTTCTCACAGGTTTTTTTGATAGCTTCTTTAGAGCAAGAGGATTTGAGCAGCTCCTGGCACGACCAGGGCTCAGTCCTTTAGCTGGTGCCTGCAGACCCCAAGGCCCATTTATTCCATCATGGGCAGTGGAAATGGCCAAAAAATGGCACAAGAAGGGACCAGTGGCATGGAGAAGTTTTCCACACAGTTTTCCACCCCCAGCATCCCATGAAGATGGATGCAGCTTATCCATGTCCTAGCAAAGCACTGATGTGTGACCCTAAAACCTGCTGCCCAGCCAGCTGATAGAGAGAGGTTTGAGGCTCCAAAGCCATAAAAATCAGGTTTATTTTCAGCTTTGCCTCTTCTTTTAATGACAGGAGGGTCTGCTGTTGTTTAGACCTGAGTGGAGAGACTTTAATTACTACTTTGGTGCCAAGGATGTAAATATGGACTCGGGGAAGCAGCGAGGGTTATTAAAAAGAAAAGACTGTAATTGCTGGGCCCCTCCCTCTCCATCAGATTTTCCTCTCGCTCTGGTTTGGAGAGGACCGGCTGATCCAGTCAGGCTGTCTCTGGCCAGGGGTTGCAGGCTCTCCCTGAGGAAGGGGAACATCCAGCAGCACCCACCCAAGTCAGGATGGAATCTCCTTTAACCAGGCAGGAAAACTTCATAGAATCCCTGGGTTTTAGCACGGAAACACAGAGATGTTTGCAGTGTGAGGAGCAGGGCAGGCATTTTGGGTTGGTTTTCCCTGGGGAGATCTTTTTGCCATGGAAGAAACTCCCAGCCCAGATGTAAACATCCTCTCTCTCTCAGATGCAAGCACTCCCATGGCTTTTTTTTTTTCTTTAAACTCCTATCTTTGATTTCATTTAATAATGGATGAATTATCAGAAATACGTGCTGGCAGGCAGCCCGGGTTTTGTCAGGAGGCAAACGACTTCAGTAACGCGTCGGTTGAAAATATTTTGAAAAAGAAAAAAGAGAGTGAGAACAAATAAAATAAAAAAATAAAAAAAAAAGAGAGAGAAAGTCAGTCTATGCAAAAGCCTCTGGGGATGGGAAAAAACCTAAGCTAACTGCAGAATTTTTTTCTCTCTGTTTTCTTTCATGCCTGTGCTGAGGGTAGGATTGTCTCACTGAACTTATCTCTCCAAGAGCACGCTGTCACTTCTGTGGGGTGGAGGGAGAATATCAGAGCTCTGATGGAGGAGCCTCATCTCCTCCAAAAATTTTGGCACAGCCTCTTGGAAGTGGGGGCACAGAGACGTGATGCCCTTGCCCACATCTCGGGCCACGCACCCACATCCCCCACGCCTCGATGGATCCGTGGCCGTGCCCGTCCCCGGGGCGGCACCACGGGGAGCAGGGAGTGGGTGCCAAGGGGAACTTTTGCCGCAGGGCTGGAGCGTGTGGGGTGAAGCAATC
This sequence comes from Tangara arthus, assembly GCA_035584835.1. Taxonomy (NCBI): domain Eukaryota; kingdom Metazoa; phylum Chordata; class Aves; order Passeriformes; family Thraupidae; genus Tangara; species Tangara arthus. The sequence continues at coordinate 1,838,592 of JAWMQZ010000118.1, forward strand.
CCAGGCAGTCATCGGGCAGGAACGGGGCGAAGCCGGGGCGAGCAGGAGCCGGGGGAAGGCAGCACCTCCCCGGCGGCCTGCTCCGACATGCCGGGCCTGCACGGCCTCCCCGCGGGGCCCGGCTCCTTCCATCCCTTCAGAGCCGTCCCTGCACGGGCTGGGCAGAGAATGGAATCAGGGAAACGCTGAGGAGAAGGATTTGGGGGTGTTGGTGGGTGAGGAGTTCAGTGTGAGGCGCCCATGTGGGTTGGGAGCCCAAAACCAGCTGGGTGCTGGGCTGAGCCCACAGCAGGGCAGCAGGGAAAGGGGGGATTCTCCTCCTCTGATCCACGCAGGTGAGACCCCCACCTGCGGAACTGCATCAGAAAGATTGGAATTGCTGGAACAAGCCCAGGGAAAGTCATGGGTTGTTCTGAGGGCTAGAGCCCCTCCTCAGGCTGGGAGAGCTGGGAATGTTCACCTGGAGAGGACAAGGCACCAGGGAGAGCTCAGACCCTAAAGGGGCTCCAGGAGAGCTGGAGAGGGGCTGGGGACAAGGGATGGAGGGACAGGACAAGGGGCAATAACTTTGCTCAGATCAGAGTCAGATGGGATATTGGAAAAGAATTCTTCCCTGTGAGGGTGGGGAGGACCTGGCACAGAGCAGCTGTGGCTGCCCTTGGATCCCTGGAAGTGTCCAAGGACAGGACTTGGAGAAACCTGGGATAGTGCAAGTTGTCCCTGCCATGGCAGGGGGCGGAATGAGATGATCTTTAAGATGCCTTCCAACCCAAACCATTCTGGGATTCTATGACTCCATGATCCCTTTGGTCATCCTGCTGGCTCCGGACATTTTTGATTGCTTTGGGATTCATGTTTGGGATCCCAGCTCTGGTGACACCATCACCTCCTCCCACAGCGACAGTTACTTTGGCTGTGTCAAGGGGGATTTCCCACCTGTCCTGATTTTAAGGTGGAAATGGAGAGGCAGGGAATTGCATCCTAAAGCCTGACTCCATTTCAGCTGCTTGCTCCAGCTGGTGAATTTAGCTTTGTTTCCCTCTAGAGAGTGATTTCTCCAAAGAAAGCACAGCCCACATCAAGAAGGTCCCCATAGGATGCTTGGCCCTGTCAGGTTTGGGATCAGCCCCTGAGTCCTGGCAGCGTGGCTGAGGCAGGAGATGCTCCTGAGCCAGATTCCATCCCACTCCTCTGCCTGAGTCAGAGTGAGTCAGCCCTCTGGATTGCTCTCCTGCTGCCCTGAGCCAACCCAGCATATTTATTAGTTAATTAGTTTGCATTTCCTCCTCTTCTCTTCCCTTCTCTTCACAGCAAGCCCTCTCCCCCATCTTTCCTGCAAAGCAAACTTTGGGGACCTCCATCCCATAAATATCCCCATCACCCACCCCCCAAAACACCACCCTTCCTGCAGAGAGGCCCAGCTCTTGGTCCCCTGTTGGATTAAGCTCTTTTCTGACCCAGAGATGGGGCAACTGAGAGGTGTTTCAAAAACTTTTATTTTATTTTTAGTTTAATGTGAAGGGTGAGCATACAGATAATATATATATAATTCACACCATCACAATCAGAAGCCAACTATTTCTTCATTACAATGCATTTCTTGGCCTATCAGCTTATTTCCCACAGTCCCCTGTCCATGCAGTGGGTGGCAGGGGGGACCCACGCTGCTCCCAGCAGAAGATCCAGGTTCCATCCCAGCCTTTTCCCTACTAAGACCCAATTTTAGCCCCAAAAAGGAAGGATTGAAGTTATTTTTCCAGGCATTGTCCCTGGCAGAGGAGCTGCACCTACAGGAAGGGTGCAGGCTGTTATTGTGACATCCCAGTGAGTTATTAGCAGAGGGGGAAGTGTGCTGAGGATTGCAGGGAGCAGGAGGAATTCTTGCTGGTTTGCAGACTGTCCCCAGGGCTGGTTTTGCTCCATATCCATGCTCTTCACAGACCCACAGAACCCCAGGGTAGTCTGGGTGGGAAGGGATCCCACAGGCAGGGATGTCACCCACCAGATCAGGATCATCCATCTCTGCTTCCCAGAGTTTTATCCCTTAGGGAAGTGCCTGAGCCGGGTCCCACAGCCTGGCTGAGCCCTACGCAGCTTTGTCCTCACTAAGAAAAGCTGGAATTTAGCTGGAAACCTGTGATTTAACTGAAATCCTGATAAAAACCAGGGCTGGCTAAAAAATCTACAACCACTCCAGCTGGGGAGAGGAGGAGAGGGACGACTGTCCCCCACTGGGAAAGGGATGGGAATGGATATAGGATTGAAAGTGGAAAAGGAACAGAGATGGAAATGGGAATGAAGATAGGGATGGCAATAGGGACAGAGACAAACATAAGGATGGGGATGAACATGGAGGAGGGATGGGAATAGTGACAGGAATGGGGAAGGGAACAAGGATAAGCATGGGAACAAGGATAAGGATGGGGATGGGAATGGGGACAGGAACAAGCAGAGAAACCGGTGTAGGGATCGGGATAGAGATGGGAAAATGAATAGGGATGGAAATGGGAATAAGAATACGGACAGAAACAAACATAAGGATGAGGATGAGCATGGAGAAGGGGTGGGAATGGTGACAGAAATGGGGATGAAAATGGTGACAGGAATGGGGAAGGGAACAAGGATAAGGATGGGGATAAGAATGGGGACAGGAACAAGCATAGGAATAGGTGTAGGGATTGGGATAGAGATGGGAAAAGGAATAGGGATGGAAATGGGAATAAAAATAGGATGGGAATAGAGACAGAGACAAACATAAGGATGGGTATGAGCATGGAGAAGGGATGGGAATGGTGACAGGAATGGGGATTGAAATGGTGACAGGAATGGGGAAGGGAACAAGGATAAGGACTGGAACAAGGATAAGGACTGGAACAAGGATAAGGATGGGGATGGGGCCAGGAGCAAGCATAGGAACAGGTGTAGGGATTGGGATAGAGATGGGAAAAGGACTAGGGATGGAAATGGGAATAAGAATAGGGATGGGAACCGGGACAGAGACAAACAAAAGGATGGGAATGGACATGGAGAAGGGATGGGAATGGTGACAGAAATGGAGATGGGAACAAGGATAAGGATAAGGATGGGAACAGGAACAAGCATAGGGATGGGAACAGGAATGGGGACAGGAACAAGCATAGGAATGGGAATCTGATGGGAATGGGGACAAGGATGGGGATGGAGAGAGGGAGGGGACAGAAAGGGAAAGGGAGCAGCCTCGTTCCCAGCAGCTCAGCCAGCCCAGGTAATGAGCAGCTCCCCTGCCCTCAGCTGCCCTGCCTGGCTGGGGAGGGTTTTTCCAGCACTGAGGGTTTGCAAGTGAGGCACCAGAAAGCAGACAGGGAGGAGCAGGGAATTTTTGTCCCCATGAATTCAGCGCCGCCATTTCACTTGGAAAACCCATGGATTATCCTGCTGTTTCCTAGCACCCTTTGTTCTTCCTCACCCTGTTTCCCACAAGAGATGGGGAGACCTGGAGGAGCTGGGCAGTGTTGGGTTTGATAGGAATCAGGTCCAGCTCTATCTCATCTCTGCTGGAGAAAAAAAAAACCTCATTTTCTTTGGCTTTGCTGATTAAAGTTTAATTACCTTGAATGCAAATGATTCATCAAAGGAACACAGATTATTTTTTTGTGAGAAGTTCATGTGCAGCCTGGGAAGGAAAGTGTTTATTGAGGTGTTCTCTGAGCAGGGTCTGCTCAGTGTCAGGAAAAGCTTTTGGGCAGAAACAGGGAAAAAATTACTTTTGTTCTGTTCCCAGCTCACTTTCCCTTCCCTGAAAGATCTCCCTGAGCACTTGACAGCATCACACAGCCCATTGCACAAGTGACTTATATTTTCCTGCTCTCCAGGTCTGCAAACCCATCTCTGGGAATTGCCCAGATGGGGGAAAAATGGGGCCTTTGCTGGTTTTCCATGTTCTTTGTGTGAGTTCATTCTCTGGGAGATCTGATTGCAAAACCAGTCCTGGAGTCAGGGAGACAGAATTCCAGGCAGGTGTTCCCACTGCACTTGGGGAGCCTCTTCGTTTCTTTTGGGGTGTGTAATTCCTTTATCTTGCTTATCTTTCCTAGAGATGCCTCTGTAAGCCCAGAGCAAGACTTGCTGGGCAGCCAGCAGAGTTAGCAGGGCTGACAGGAGCTATCTGATCCCCCAAAATTAAAGGGAATGACAGTGTGGGAACAGAGCTCGGAGTGTAAGTAGCTCGTGCTATGAAAAAATCACCTCAGCTTTGTATCCTGATGGATTTAAAGCAGGTAAATGAGGGAGGAGGGGTTGCCACCACCATGGCTTTTATTTACGATCCCAAGGGAGCTGATCCTGCTGGGATGGGACTGTGGAGGGGAAAAGACCTCTCTGCACAATTCCCCCTCCCTATGAAAGCCCCTGGAAACAGAAAATAAAATGATGCTGTGTTTCTTGGCCTTCCCAAAAATAACCCCAAATCCTCTGGAACACCGTGGGTGGAGCCTGTGCTGCTAATCCAGCTTCTCCCCAGTCTCCTGCAGATGTTTGCAGGAATGAGGTGCTCAGGGGCAGCCAAATCCCCCCAAAAACCCCAACCTGGGGAATGGGGCCCATGGATGCTGCAACTCAAGGATGCTGGAGAGCCTCGGGGTGAGGGGCAGCCATCCCCCCAGGAACCAGACATTCCCGAGAGCAGATAAAAGGGACTGGGGCTGGCTGCCTGCCCGTGGAAAATCCCAGCCCAGTCTTCTCACCTGGAGCTGTTTGCAGACTCTTCTCCCCCATTAGCATAAGCAAAGCTGCCTCCGTGCCATGCTGCCTTCCATCCCGCTCCTGTTGGGATTTGAGGCTGTTTTTGATGTCATTCCCTCCTCCCCCGTGGCACCTGGAGCAGGACCAGCCTGGCATGTCCCGTCCATGGGCAGACAGACACATCCCAGTGGCCTTTTGATCAGCTGGGCAGCAGCAGCCCCAGCCCTGCCCCGCAGCCCTGGCACCCATCCCGTGGGTCAGCCAGGGAAATTCCCCAGCCAGGCATTCCCTGGGCTGCCCACTCCTGCTGGGGGCTTCTTGGAACCCTGGGAATTGTTGAGAATTTCAGACTTTCTGTGCTGACAGGCTCTGACCCCCAGGAGAATGCTGCATTGACCTGAGGCCATGGAGAAGCTTCCAAAATGGAATGACAGAACTGGGATTGTGGGTGTGGGGTTTGAATAGAAATGTGTGATATCACAGGGTGGAAAACTTAAAGTTTTAGAATATAGCAATATATAAAAAACAAGATGGAGGTTTTCGGGTGGAAGCTGCTCCTTCTTCTTCACCTTCTTCTCCATGGGTGTGGGTGGTTTTGTGTAATTGGATAAAAAAGTCCCCATTGCAGCCATGGGTGGTTGGTTATTGGGTTAAAAGTGAAAATAATTGAGGTGTCATTTCTTAATTGGACAGTTGATCCTTCAAAGGCCTTGCAGAGAGAGAGATGGGGCTCCATTTTTAGTTTGTTGGAGTGAAGTGCTGCAGAACTCATGGCTTGTGAGAGTGTGACAGAGATAAGAACTGATAAACATCTGAGTCCCAACAAGAAATTCCATCTCACACATTTAATCCTGACCTGGGCAAAAAAGAAGCAAGGAATCCACAAAAGGGGGAAGTTTTTATGGATTCCCCATTTTTGGGACTGCAATAAGCTCTCCAGGAGAAAACTCCTGTTCCAAGATTGGTGAAGCCATTTCAGAACAGAAATTGGTGCTGCCTTCCATGGGTCTTGAGGATAAAATTTTCATGGATGGAGGTTTAGGTCACTTCTCCTGTCCATCTGAACGATGATTTCAGGAGAAGTGGAGAGAGGACAAGCACTGAGCTCTTCCCCCTGCTGAGCAGTGACAGGAGCTGGGCTGAAGCTGTGTCAGGAGAGGTTTGGGGTGGATTTCAGGAAAAGGTTCTTCCCTCAGAGGGTGCTGAGGCACTTAACAGTATCCCCAGGGAATGGACACTTGCCAGAGCTCCAGGACAGCGCCCCCAGGGATGCACAGGGTGGGATTGTTGGGCTGCAGGGGCAGGATTTGGATCCATGATCCTTGTGGATCCCTTCCAGCTCAGCATATTGTATGATTCCATGATTCTCTGACTTCCATCTTGGTCAATTGCACAGAAATTCAGCCAAGGACTTCCTTAAATTGAAATTTAAAAAACCCCACAAATTGTTACAACCTGAGCTATAAGGAGGAGAATTTCTAAAATTCTAACAAATTAGTGTTTCTCACAAACTAGGCATAGAGGGAGATTTATCACACACACCCCAAATAATTTAGACTTGGACTTTTCCTAAATCCATCAATGCTGGAGGAAAGTATTGGCCACATGGAATGGGTCTGATCCAGGCTGAAAATTCCAAGGACACCTAGAAGGCAATTTATGCCAGGAAATTCCACATCAGCCCCTGAACCCCACCCAAACCCTGGGTCTTTATTAAAAGTTTGTGTTGAATTCTTCCCAATCTTAATGAGCACAATTAACATGAGGAGTACCACGCCAAAAATAAAGATTTATTTGACAGAATAGTCTTAATTAGGTATTAAGAAATTAATGTGGTATTTTATGTTGCCAGTCCAGTCAATGGGAATTTTCTTTCCCATTCAATTCTGTGAAATCATGGCAAAAAGCTTCATCTGGTACAAACAGAACACAGGCTATTGAAAATTATTTGTGCCAAATGAGGGCCATGAATCAAAACTTCTTTATTCCATTAGGAACTGTCAGGAGTTATGAGAAACTTTGGGATCTGGAACAAAATCTTGAGGATCCATTGCTCAGGAAAATCTTCCTTTCTCCAAGAGCCTTCAGTTTTAACAGGGAAGCATTTGAGGAGCAAACCCCAGGGCTGATGATCAGAGTGATCCTGGTTCCTGGGGATTGGGCAGGCAGAGATGAAAGTATTGTTCCCCTCCTAATCAAATCTGGTTTCAATTTCTGCAAATGGGAGTGTTCCATGGACACCAAACTGCTCGTTAAGGGAGAATTATCCCACTGAGAGATCCAAACCTGGTGCTCAGCTGCCATGGACTGGGACCCCCCATCTCTCCTGCTTTACATGGAATTTATTTCTACTGGCAAAGATGGAATTTACATGGAATTTATTTCTACTGGCTAAGATTTCACAACAGGCAGGTTGTTTCCTCGCTCTGCTATCTCTACTCTGGGCATTTTTATTTTTCCAGTCATCTCCAGACTCTGGAGTGTTTACGGTGGTCCCTGCAGTGCTGCTCCTGTGACAGGTGACACAAGAGGAGGCCAAGCTTGGTGTCATTTAATGTCAGTGTCTTATAAAGGGTTCTACACCTTCACAGGAACATTTTGGAATGGATAAAGCCTCTAAATAAATTGTGGTTTCAGGGCCCAGCAAAGCAAGGAGAGGGAAAAGGTCATTCCAACCCACCACTGACAAGCAGGTATTTCTGAAATAAATGGTGCAACCAGACCTAATAACAATGATAAAAATAAGAGAAGGAAAATGCTGTCAGGGATCCAAACACAGGAATTTTATGTCATGAAAAGCTTAAATGTCCTTTGTGCTTTGTGAACTTCTCCTTATCACTTATCTCACCTTGATTCACCCACTCAGCACTCCCCCAGCACTTCCCAGAGCACCCAGTTGGTTTCCAAATCTCATTCCCAGGCTTTATTCCTGCATGAATAGGCTGGTAACACGTTCCAGATGTTCTATTGTCCTTCAGGTGATGGGGAAAATATTTGGTCCAAAATTTCCTTCCCTTGTGATGGATTCTTTGTGTTCCCAGCTTTTCTCAGTCTGAATAAATGGAAAGCCACACCAACACCTCTTCTGTCTGCAAACCCAGAGGTTTTCCCTAATTTGGGGGCTGGAAAACTTGTCCTGTGAGGAGCAACTGAAGGAGCTGGGGGTATTTAACCTGGAGAAAAGGAGGCTCAGGAGGGACCTTATTGCTCCCTACCACTCCCTGGAAGGAGGCTGTGGTGAGGTAGGGGTTGGTCTCTTCTCCCAGGTGACAAGTGACAGGACAAGAGGCCTCAAGTTGCACCAGGGAAGGTTTAAATTGGATATTAGGGGGAAAAAATTAATAGAAAGGGTTGTAAGCATTGAAATAGACTGCCCAGGGCAGTGGTGGGGTCACCATCCCTGGAAGTGTTCAAAGAATGAGCGGATGTGGCATTGAAGACGTGTAGTGCTGGGTTGGCAGTTGGATCTGATGATCTTAAGGGTTTATTTTCCAACCTTAACAATTCCACGATTCCCTGATTCAAGTGTGTGCCCAGATCTTCTTCTCTGGGAAGTCACTGCTTTGCTTCCCTGTTCGTCCTTCCCAGAACAAGAATTCCATCTCCCTTCCTGTTTCTGGTCACTGTTGCTTCTCTTCCTTCCCCCTGGACCCTCTGAGCTCCACATTCCCCACTTCAGAGTGGGTTTTACCCACTGGAAGGGTCAGGACAGGTGGCACCAGGGTGACTGAAAACCCTGGATGCCTCCCAGGCAATGGAGACCCTCCACGGCAGCCATTTGAACAGCAAGGGTCCTTTCCAGGCGTGGGATCTGCCTTTACTGGTTTGGCTCAGGGATCCTGGAAGTCTCTGCCAATTTAAATTGGATTTTTTTGCATTTGGGGTTGGCATAGAGTGGAGGCTGAACTTTGGAGCTTTCTCCTCCACCTCCAGGACACAGCGTCTGTTAGACAATTTTAATTTCTGTGGCTTTCTGCTTGTGCATCCTTATTATTTATAGAATAAGCTGAAATTGGGAGGGAAAATAGATACAGCAGGAGTGGTTTCACAGCTTTGATGGGTTAAATCATTAGCAAGGCAAGATTTATAGTGGTAAATATTTTTTTTAACATTATATGAATATCATCTCTTCCTATAAGCATGCCAGGCAGTATCTTCTCCCTAGAAACGAGGTCTCAGGGAAATTTCTCTTTCCCATCAAATTCCAAAGTCACAAACTGTCATTGGTCACTGCTGTATCAGTGTTCCAAAATTACTTTTTTTTTGTCTAAAGAGAGATTGTCTAAGAGATAACATCCATTGTCAGGTGAATTAATTCTTCCTTGAGGCTTTGGTTCAGTCGGGTACATAAAAACACACCAATGAGGCTGCAGGGATTATTCCTGACATTAATTTCCCCCCCAAAAAAATGACAACTATGGCACCCAATCTTATCCCATTTGATTTCTCCTGCTGGCATATGGTTGAGATTTTGCGCTCAACCACTCTCATTTCAACAGGCAGGAATCTTGCCCAAGCAACCGCTGGGCAAATCCTTATTCCTCAAATATTTGGTTTAAAACTCGTAAAAATAAATAAATACATCATGCTTCAGGTCATCCTGTTAAGAATTGGACTTTCACTCCAGGCTTAGCAACTCCGAGCAGGTTCCCTGTCTTTGAATATTTTGTTTTCTGAAATAAATGGTGCAACCAGACCTAATCATAAAGATAAAAAATAAGAGAAGGAAAATGTTGTCAGAGATCCAAACGCACGAATTTTATGTCATGAAAAGCTTTTATTCTGGTTATTATTCTTGCTCGTGCACAGATTTATTGAAAAATAAATAAAAAAAAAGCCCTGATATTTATTCATTTTCCACTTAGATTATTGTGGTTAAATCAAAAAGAAGTGTCAGGGCTTAGGGAGCTGAAAGCAGCTCCACTTTTTCCATTGTGACTTGGTCACATGGTTCCCATTTGTTCCATGAAAAACCTCCTGGTTTTGGTTATTTTCCCTGTCTGGAACGAGATAGAATTCCAGTCCTGCTGCCAAATCTCCTGTATCGTGGAGGAAACTCTGGCATTTTGGGCTGTCTCCCTGGGTTCAGCATGTTCCACAAGGAGCTGATTGTTGTTGTTGTTATTATTATTATTATTATTATTATTATTATTATTATTGCTGTTTTGATGTTGTCATCATTGTTATTTTTATTTTTATTTTTAATTCTTATTGTGGTTGTTTTTATTTTTATTCTTCGTTGTGGTTATTTTTCTTTACTTTTATTATTTTTAGGGGTTTGTTTTTATTGTTAAAAATTATTATTTCCAATGGGCTCAGGAGATTCTTCAAGTCATTATTTGAAACCCTCCTTTGGACAACAGAGGAGGGAAGGAAGTCTTGGGGATGGTCCCAAGATAAAACGGAGAAGACATGGGGTCAACTCCAGCTCCCATCACATTTGGGGGCTGTTCCAGGTTGAAATATCCCAAAAATATGCTGGAGTCTATGGGAAGATTTTAGGACACATGGATCAGCCCCATCACATCCATGTTCTGCTGTTTGCAGTTGGGTTTCAAGGAAGAAAATGAATCTCCCACCTTTTCCAGAGGAAAGTTGGGCGCGGAGTCCAACACAGGTAAATTCTGGCAACTCCTGGTTGGTCTTTCATTGTTGCCCTACAGGATTTTAGTCCACTCCAATTCCATGGAAAAAATGAGTTCGTTTAACCTTTGTAGAGGGAAAACAGGATTGGCTTTGTCCTAGACAAAAATTGCTCTGTAATTGTGGTTTATTGCCAGTGAGACCCTTGGAATTGGAATTGTATTGGAAATATATTCTGTGGATCAAGAGTGACCACTGATTTTTAATTCACAAACTCTCCAGTAAAGATTCCCAGGAAAAGTCATCATTAAAGATGCAATGAAAAAGGAAGGAAAATAAAAATAAAGTTGAATATAGAGCTAAAGATTGCACAGGGTGCGCTTAATTCTGTAGAAGGAAAACAAGATTGGCTTTGTCCTAGACAAAAATTGCTCTGTAATTGTGGTTTATTGCCAGTGAAATCCTTGGAATTGGAATTCTATTGGAAATATATTCTGTGGATCAATAGTGATCACCGAGTTTTAATTCAGAAACTCTCCAGTAAAGATTCCTGGGAAAAGTCATCATTAAAGATGCAATGAAAAAGGAAGGAAAATTAAAATAAAATTAAATATAGAGCTAAAGATTGCACAGGGTACATTTAATACTATAGAGGGAAAATAAGATTGGCTTTGTCGTAAACAAAAAATTCTCTGTAATTGTGGTTTATTGCCAGTGAGATCCTTGGAACTGGAATTGTATTGGAAATATACTCAGTGGATCAATAGTGACCACTGAGTTTTAATTGAGAAACTCTCCAGTAAAGATTCCCAGGAAAAGTCATCATTAGAAATGCAATGAAAAAGGAAGGAAAATAAAAATAAAATTAAATATAGAGCTAAAGATTGTACAGGGTGTGTTTAATTTCAATGCAGATCTACTTATCAATGCCAAAAATTACTGATGGATTAAAAAAAGATATTTTTATATCGGATTTAACCGACTGGTGGGATTTATTTGCTTTACAATTAGCTGGATTTAATTTAGATTTTATTGACTCCACAGACAGGTCCCTGGAGGGGAGATGCCCTCATCAGGTGAGACCAGTCCCACCTAAATTCCAAGAGCTGTTCTTAAACCAGCCATGAACACGAGAATTCCAAGATGTCATATGAAAACAACACTAATTTAAGGAAAATACTGTTCAGAACCAGAGAAATATTTCATTTTATTAGCGTGGAATTGTCACATTTTGACACTGCCAGCGGAAAAATATTTATGAAAAGGGAAACATCTTGTTCCAATCAAGGGAAATGTTTTATTTCTGCTTTCTCTGTTTGACACATTAGAGCATGAAGTTACTGTTCCACACATGTGACACCTCATGTAAAATTAATAACAATGAAATTGCAAAGTCAGGGAGGGATTTTAAAAAACTTTATTTTGGGGGGATTTTTTTCAACTTAAAATTTGCTGAAGAACAAATACTTGGATTTTATTTCTGAAACCTCCCCTGACTTTAATTCAAAATATAGTTTGTGTTCCTCAAAGTTCATAACTGGATCAAAATCTGCAGTAAATTCACCTCTCTTTCACACACTTTTCCCCTCTTATATTTTCCTGTTGCGATAACAAAATCACTGAATAATGGCAGGGGTGGTTATTTTAAATGACTGTTATGAAACATAAAGTAAAAAAGGCTCTTCTAAACAATTACTCATGGAAAAATGCAGTAACAATTCATCTTAATCATAAAAATATTCAGTGGGTTGGGTTGGAAAGGATCTCCAAGATCATCCATTTCCATGGGCAGGGACACCTCCCACTGTCCCAGGCTGCTCCAAGCCCTGTCCAACCTGTCTTGGACACTTCCAGGGATCCAGGGACAGCTGCAACTTCTCTGGGAAAGCTCTGCCAGAGCCTCCCCATCCTCCCAGGGAGGAAATTCTTCCCAATATCCCATGGAAGTCTCCCCTCCTTCAGTTTAAGGCCACTCCTCCTCCTCCTGTCCCTCCGTGTCCCACCAGCATGGATGTCACTGGTCTGGAGAAGGCTCTGGCCTGGCTTTCCTGCAGGATCTTCACAAATTATCTCTGAACACAGAACACATTGGGTTGGAGCTCAACCCTGGGGAGTGCTGACCTCAGAAAGGCATTTGAGGTTTTCCAAAGGCACTTTCCCTTCTGACTGGGGAGGAAACACCACCTAGCAAACATTTCCCATTAAAGACCTGCAAGGTAGGGTGGGATAATCCAGAGCGTCCCATCACAAATGTGAGAAACCCACAGGCACACAGCGTATTTGAAATGATTTATTGGTTCTCTCTAATATTTCTTTCTAATCCTCACCACCACCTCAGCTGTCACGAAAATTCAGGAATAAATAATTTTCTTCAAAGCATTTCTGTATCTTGCCATAATGATTTTCCCCTGTGATTTCTCAACCAGTTCTTGCACCAGATAAAATCTTCTCCCATGTGTAATCCATGCTTAGGAATGAGTTTTTCCTCGAGCTTCAGGCTTGCTTGCACATGTTCCAACGTTCGCTTGTTGCCACGTTCTCGCTTCACTCCAAATCAGAGAGGGAAATTTCGTAACACCAGAAGCTCCAACAACTGCTGGAAGTCAGATTTGCATTCTATCTCTGTTTTTCCTGATGAAGATTGACTGGGGACTTGGAAAGGGAGAATTTTTTGGATTTGGTTTTGTTTGGGTCTTTTTTTCCCTTCAATCTGGAGCTCAAGGATATTCAAACAGCAGGAAAAACCACTCAGGAAATACTTTGAGATTTCCAGTGAAAGTCAAAGAAAACAAATACATTTCTTTAAATTATTTCTGGGGTTTAAGTATTGATGAAAATAATCTCTGATATTTTAGACTGGAAAAAAGAAATAAAAATCTTCTCCCTTCAGCATTCTCATCTGCATTTGTAGGAGCTCTTCCAGCAGAAAATTTCAAGGTGGAATCTTTGATTCTTGTGAAATTAGGAGTCATCTTTAGCTCATCTTTATTTTGGATTTTAAATCCAAATTTTAAATTTTAAATCCTATTATAAATCAGGAATCATCTTTATTTCATCTTTATTTTGATGAACTCCTCGGCTTCAAATTCCCTTCAGGAATTTTGAATTTTTTCAGTGTCACAGCTCTTCCCTGAGACCTTCTTAATTCATCCTACTTTATCTCCTTCCTAAAACTCCAAACTGGAGCAATGGGTGTCCATAGACTCGATTTGAGTTAAAATATTTTATTTTATTATTAATATTATTTGCTCTGCTGACAGTGAGCAACATTGTGCATTCCTTGAGGAATCCTTCCTACATTTTTATTCCGCTTTCTCTCCGTGCCAGCAGTGATAGAAACCATCCCCACAGCCTTTTTCCAGAACAGAGGGATGAGACTTGTTCCGGAATCCCAGCTTCTTCCCTGGACCAGAAGGAGATGGAGGAGCAAGTCCTGTGAGCTGTTTGATGGATGTTCCTTGGCAGGGCTCCCTGTGAGATTGCAGGGATTGCGGATATCGTGCGCTCACACGGAATTGTGCTGCTCCCATATGTGCACACACGAGTGCAGTTAAACAGAACCACGTTCCCACAGCGGATCCACATCCCAGATCCATCCGTGTTCCAACTGATTCCTTGTGCAGGCTGGCCCAGAACAGAGACTGGACAGAGCTAAAGAATGAAGCAGGGATTTATCCAAAGGATCTCCTCCATGGATGCACCTTGGGCAGCACAAGAGCCCAGCCAGGGCTGCACCCAAGATGAACCAAAATG
>JAWMQZ010000118.1:1882185-1892771 GCA_035584835.1 Tangara arthus
TGCAGCCGGGAACCACGGCTTGTCCTGGAGCCTTTGGCAGAAGGTGCCTGGGGAGACTTGAGGCCGACCACTGGGATTTTGGAGTTGAAGCTACAGAGGGTCTGAAACCAACTACACTCCCACAGAGAAGGAAATCTTGGCTGACTATGAAGGAGTCCAGGCTGCCTCAGAGGTGATTGGCACGGAAGTACAACTCCTCTTGACACCCTGACTACCGGTGCTGGGGTGGATGTTTAAATGAAAGGTTCCCACCACCCACCACGCCACTGATGCTACATGGAGTAAATGGATTGCTCTTATCACACAGCGCACCCGTATTGGAAACCTGAATCACCCTGGGATTCTGGAGATAATTACAAACTGGCCGGAAGGTGAGAACTTTGGTCTCGTTGATGAAGAGGAACAAGAGCAAGTGACACGTGCTGAAGAAGCTCCTCCATATAACCAACTGCCACCAGAGGAAACACGCTACGCTCTTTTCACTGACGGTTCCTGACGCATTGTAGGGATGAACCGGAAGTGGAAAGCAGCCGTATGGAGCCCCACACGACAGGTTACACAAGCTACCGAAGGAGAAGGTGGATCAAGTCAACTTGCAGAACTCAAAGCTTTTCAGCTGGCCCTGGACATTGCTGAGAGAGAGAAGTGGCTAAAGCTCTACCTTTATACTGATTCATGGATGGTAGCCAATGCTCTGTGGTGATGGCTGGAAAGGTGGAAAAAGGCCAACTGGCAGCGTAGGGGAAAACCAATCTGGGCTGCTGATGAATAGAAAGACATTGCCACTCGGTTGGAGAAGCTACCTGTGAAAGTCCGCTATGTAGATGTCCATGTCCTCAAGAGTTGGGCTAATGAGGAACACCGAAACAACGAGCAGGTAGATCAAGGCAAAAAAATAGAGGTGTTGAAGATAGATTGGCAACATAAGGGGGAATTGTTCTTAGCTCGATGGGCCCATGATACCTCAGGTCATCAGGGTAGAGATGCCACCTATAAGTGGGCATGAGACCGAGGGGTGGATCTAACCATGGACAGTATTTCTCAGGTTATCCATGACTGTGAGACATGTGCTGCCATCAAGCAGGCCAAGCAAGTGAAGCCCTGTGGGATGGTGGGCGGTGGTCCAAGTACAAGTATGGGGAGGCCTGGCAGATTGACTACACCACACTGCCCCAGACATGCCAAGGCAAGCGCTGCATGCTGACCATGGTGGAAACCACCACTGGATGGTTGGAGACCTACCCTGTGCCTCACGCTACTGTCCGGAATACCATCCTGGGCCTTGAAAAGCAAATCCTGTGGAGACATGGAACCCCTGAGAGAATTGAGTCGGACAACGGGAACCATTCCAAGAATGGCCTTATCAACACCTGGGCCAGGGAACATGGCATTGAATGGATATATCATATCCCCTATCATGTACCAGCTACCGGGTAAGTTGAACGGTGCAATGGACTACTTAAGACTACCCTGAAGGTACTTGAGGGGGGGGACTTTTAGAAATTGGTAAATGAACTTAGCAAAGGCCACGTGGATGATCAACACCAGAGGGTCCATAAATCGAGCTGGTCCTGCCCAGTCTGAACCCCTGCACACAGTGGAGGGAGATAAAGTCCCTGTTGTACACATGAAAGGTATTTTAGGAAAGGCTGTTTGGATTACTCCCACCTCAGGCAAAGACAAACCAATCCATGGGATTGTTTTTACTCAAGGACCTGGTTACACTTGGTGGGTAATGCAGAAAGATGGAGAAACCCGTTGTGTACCACAGGGAAACCTAGTCTTAAGTGAGGACTGTGTGTAAGGTTTCTTTGTGATGCAGATGGAAATAGAAAATGGGGTGGATAATGTTGAAGACTGCATGCAAGATGTTTTCCATTACCATCTGTATGGCAGATTACCTTTGTCAAGTGGGCAGTTTGCTTTATCTCTCTGAGTGACCACATTCACACCTCCCTCGGGAGGGGACCTCTGCTGATAACAGACTATTGAATGTCACTTCATGGCTGATAAGAACTATAACATCCCATTGTGAGATGCTCCGCCCAGAGGGAGCAGCCAAGCGTTGCTACCCGGATATAATCCAGAGGTTTTTGTGACCCCAGCATGGCTTTCTCCACAGGATTCCCCAGAGAAACAGCAGCTGCCTTCTTCTTCCATGGGATCTTCAGAGGAAGAATACATCCTTCTCTACAGATCCTCCTCGCTCCAACAGAGCCACACCTGACACTCCAGGAGGACTGCAGCCACATTTCCAATTGGACTGCCACCAACATCCTGACCCACAGGGTGTCAGGTTGGGTTCTGACTCTGTCAGTGTTGTTCTAGTGTACTGCATTGTTTTATTTTATCCTTTATTTTTTTTTCTTTTCCCTATTAAAGAACTGTTTTTTCCTGCTCCCATATTTTTGCCTGAGAGCCCCTTAATTTCAAATTTATAGCAATTCTGAGGGGTGGGGAGGGTTTCCATTCTCCATTTCAGGGGAGGCTCCTGCCTTCCTTAGCAGACTCCTGTCTTTCCAAACCAAGACACCTGGGTTTCAGAGGGAGAAAAGCCAGTTGTTTCCAGAGAAAGGGAATGACAATGGGCGGGCCAGTTTCAAGCTGGGATAGAAATGCAGCTTAATATGCTGTCAAAAATGATTTGAAACAGATCCCTTCGTGCCAGCTGATAAAACTGAAATGTTCTGCTTCGGGCTGAGCCACCGTAGGTTGGAAGCTGACTTTTTAACCTTTTCCCATGGAGAAAAAAAAAATCAGAAAAACACACTTTCGAGGGGTGAAGTTAAAAAAAGTTAATATTGAAACCTTGCCTTGAAGTATTTATAGAACTCCTGGAGTGAGGGGAAGCAGTGGAGTGTTGGTGTCAGAGTGAGAGGACCAGACAGGGCTTGTCCCAGGGAGGGACAATGCTGGTCCTGATGCCTTGGGTTGGATGCCAAAATTCTGGCAGCAGAATGCCACACATCTCAGAGATGGCTTTTGGGAATTATCCACCACAGCCTGGAGTGTTTGCAACAGCAATTCAATTCACTGCCACCACAACACTCTTGTGCATCCAACTCCTCCATCTGCCCAACCCAAAAAGGAGGGTAAGCAGATTCCCCTGACTGATTTCTCTTAAACTGATAATTTACTCCACTTATGTTCCAACATCAAGGTTTAAAAAGAGATGATCCAGCTGGTAAAGTCGAAAAAAAAGTTAATATTGAAGCCTTGCCTTGAAGCGTTTATAAAACTCCTCGTGTGAGATGAAGCAGTGGAGAGTGGAGTGCTGGTGTCCTGGATGGGACACTGCTGGCCCTGATGCCATGGCTGGGATGCCAAAATTCTGGCAGCAGACTGGAAGGGCTCTAGGAATTATCCAGCACAGTCTGGAGTGTTTGAAAGAGCCACCACAACTTCCAGCTCCTCCCCTGCCCCTTGTGCTGCCCAACCCAGAAATGAAAGTGAGCAGATCCCCCTGTTTGGTTTCTCTTAAGCTGATAACTTGCTCCACTCATGTTCCATTATCAAGGTTTAATAAGAGATGACCCAGCTGACAAAGTTGAGAAAACGTTAATATTGAAACATTTATAAAACTCCTGGTGTGAAGATGAAGCGGTGGAGTGCTGGTGTCAGAGCAGGAGGACAGGGCAGAGCTTCTCAGTGGTCTGGTCACTGGACACTGCTGGCCCTGATGCCATGGTTGGGATGCCAAAATTCTGGCAGTAAAGGGACATGGTTCTTAGGAATTATCCACCACAGCCTGGAGAGTTTGCAAGAGCAACTCATGGCCACCACAACGTTGGTGTGCATCCAACTCCTCCCCTGCCCAGCCCAGAGAGGAAAGCAAGCAGATCCCCTGTTTGGGTTCTCTTAAGTTGATAACTTGTTCCACTGCTGCTCCACCACCAAGGTTTAAAAGGAGGTAACCCAGCTGGTAAACTTAAAAAAAAGTTCATATTGAAGCACTTATAAAACTCCTGGTGTGAGATGAGCAGTGGACAGTGAAGTGCTGGTGTCAGAGCAGGAGGACAGGGCAAAGCTTCTCAATGGGACGCTGCTGGCCCTGATGACTTGTCTGGGATGCCAAAATTCTGGCAGCAGACTGGAAGGGCTCTTAGCAATTATCCAGCACAGCCTGGAGTGTTTGCAAGAGCAGCTCATGGCCACCACAATGTTGACGTGCATCTAACTCCTCCCCTGCCCAGCCCAAAAAGGAAAGTGAGCAGATCCTCCTGTTTGATTTCTCTTAAGCTGATAACTTACTCCACTCATGCTCTAGCACCAAGGTTTCAGAGGAGATGACCCAGCTGGCAGACTTGAAAAAAGTTAATATTGAAAAATTTATAAAACTCCTGGTGTGAGATGAACAGTGGAGCGTGGAGTGTTGGTGCCAGAGCAGGAGGACAGGGCAGAGCTTCTCAATGGGACACTGCTGGCCCTAATGACTTGTCTGGGATGCCAAAATCCTGGAAGCAGACTGGAAAGGTTCTTAGGAATTATCCACCACAACCTGGAGAGTTTGCAAGAGCCACCACAACTTCCAGCTCCTCTCCCGGCCCTTGTGCTGCCCGGCCCAGAAAGGGAAGTGAGCAGATCCCTCAGTTTGATTTATTTTAAGCTGATAACTCGCTCCACTGATGCTCCACCACCCAGGTTCCACAGGAGCTGCCCCAGCTGACCTCCAGCAGCATCCCCAGCCCGTCCCTGCTGGTTCCCTGCAGCCCGGCCCTTGCAGATCCCGGGCAGCGGGGGTTTGTGTACAAAGCTGTCACCACTCTCAGGAGTGGGTGGATTTTCCAGCTCATCTGTAACCTGAGTGCCACTCCAGCCCCGGGATCTTTCTTCCCAGTGTCAACAGCACGCAGCGGGCCGGGCTATCCCCTTACACATTATCTTCCATCAACTTGATGGACAGGAGGGAGCAGAGCCAGCGGTCTTTGTGACAGGCTGGGTGTTTTTACAGGCACAATGGTTAATGGGCTGGTTAATGTAAAGGATTAGCCCCTTCAGCCCCGGGACATCTGAGAGGGGAGGAAGGGGGGGTGCTGCTCAGCCAGCCCCGCTAGGAAATGCCACGGTGGGCTCCTAACCAGATAGGAGTGAATCGGGATAAAAGATTTGGGTTTGGTGTAAAGGGGATGGCATTTTGGGATGGTGATGGGCACCCAACATAAAACAGAGCCTGAACATCACGGTCTGCAGGGAATGGGAATGTTCCCAAAGCTGCCAGAGCTCCAGGAGCGTTCAGACAGCACTGTCGGGAACAGGATGGCATTCCTGGGATCATCCTGTGCAGGAGCAGGAGCTGGGCTGGATGATCCCTGTGTACCCTGTGCAGGGTCAGCAGTGGGACTGGATGATCCCTGTGTGTTCTGTGCAGGAGCAGGAGCTGCACTGGATGATCCCTGTGTGTCCCAGCTCAGGAACTGCACTGGATGATCCCTGTGTGTCCTGTCCAGCACTTGGACTGGATGATCCCTGTGTGTCCCGGCTCAGGAACTGCACTGGATGATCCCTGTGTGTCCTGTGCAGGATTTGCACTGGATGATCCCTGTGTGTCCCAGCTCAGGATTTGCACTGGATGATCCCTGTGTGTCCTGTGCAGGATTTGGACTGGATGATCCTTGTGTGTCCTGTCCAGCACTTGGACTGGATGATCCCTGAGTGTCCTGTCCAGCATTTGGACTGGATGATCCCTGTGTGTCCCAGCTCAGGATTTTCTGTCATCCTCTGATTCCCTGAGCCACTCTTTGGAGGAGCAGGGAGGGGTGAGAAGGCTGAACGGACTCTCCTCATCCTCAGTCAAGGGATAAAAGGGGAAAAGCTCAGCTGTGCCCTGGGGATATCAGCACTGCTGTCCCCAGCCTTCCTGGCACAGGGTGCCGACAGCTCTGAGCTCTTTTGGAGCTCGGGGGCTCCAAAAAGCGGCTGCCCAGACGAATTGCTGTGTGCAAAAGGCACATTTGCTACTTTTCCCGAGACAACAAAGCCCGAGAAGCCTTCCCGAGGCTGCAGCCCTTCCATCAGGGCAGCATCACTGCGAGCAGCCCATCCCGTGCTATTGTATCACCACTAAGTGCCCGAGCTTAGGGGATTTAGGGCCAGATGCTCGCATGGCTTATGTGCTGAGGAGCTTAAAAACCCTTCCTCCAAATTCCTCAGGAGGGCTTAAACCTCCTGCCTGGCTGGCTCAGCTTACAGCAGGGAGAGGGTCCTGGAGAGACCCTCCTCAGGAGAAAAAGGGGATGGAGAGACCCTTCTGGGAGAAAAGGGATTGGAGACACCCTACACAGGAGAACCGGGATTGGAGAATCCCTCTCCAGGAGAAAAGGGATTGGAGAAACCGTTCCTGGGAGAAAAAGTGGATGGAGAAACTCTCCCTGGGAAAACTGCTGAGTTTTAGGGGGGAAAGGGGCTGGAGAGACCCTTCCCAGAAGAAAAGGGGATGGAGAGACCCTTCCTGGGAGAGAAGGGCTGGAGAAAACCTCCTCAGGAGAAAAAGGGGATGGAGACACCCTGTCCAGGAGAAAGGAATTGGAGAATCCCTCTCCAGGAGAAAAAGGGTTGGAGAGACCCTCCCTGGGAAAGCTGTGAGTTCCAGGAGAAAAAGGGGCTGGAGAAACCCTCCCTGGAAGAAAACGAATTGGAAACCCCCCCCCCCCCCAGGAGAAATGGGATTTGGAGAATCCCTCCCCAGGAGAAAAGGGGATTGGAGAAACCCTCCCTGGGAAGGATGCTGAGTTTTAGGGGGAAAAGGGGCTGCAGAGACCCTCCCCAGGAGAAAAAGGATTGGAGAAACCCTCCCCAGGAAAGCTTCTGAGTTTTAGGGGGAAAAGGAGCTGCAGAGACCCTTCGCAGAAGAAAAGGGGATAGAGAGGTTCTCTCCAGGAGAAAAGGAGTTGGAGAAACCCTCTCCAGGAGAAAAAGGGGCTGGAGAGACCCTCCCTGGGAAAGCTGCTGAGTTTTAGGAGGAAAAGGGGTTGGAGAACCTTCTCCGGGAGAAAAGGAATTGGAGAAAACCTCCCCAGGAAAGCTGCTGAGTTCCAGGAAAAAAAGGGATTGGAGAGACCCACCCCAGGAGAAAAGAGGGCTGGAGAAACCCTCCCTGGAAGAAAAGGAATTGGAGAAGCCTTCTCCAGGAGAAAAGGGGCTGGAGAAACTCTCCTCAGGAGAAAAAAGGGATTGGAGAAACTCTTCCCAGGAAAGCTTCGGAGTTTTAGGGGGAAAAGGGGCTGGAGAAACCCTCTACAGGAGAAAAAGGGGCTGGAGAACACTCCCCAGGGGGAAAAGGGGTTGGAGAGACCCTCTCCAGGAGAAAGGAATTGGAGAATCCCTCTCCAGGAGAAAAGGGACTGCAGAAACCCTCCCTGGGAAAGCTGCTGAGTTTTAGGGGGAAAAGGGGCTGGAGAATCCTCCCCAGGAGAAAAGGAATTATAGAGACCCTCCCCAGGAAAAAAAAAAGGGGCTGGAGAAACCCTCCCCAGGAGAAAAGGAATTGGAGAATCCTTCTCCAGGAGAAAAGGGCCTGGAGAAACCCTCCCTGGGAAAGCTGCTGAGTTCCAGCAGAAAAGGGGATGAAGAAACCCTCTCCAGGAGAAAAGGAATTGAAGAGACCCTCCCTGGGAAAGCTGCTGAGTTTTAGGGGAAAAAGAAGCTGGAGAAACCCTCTCCAGGAGAAAAGGGACTGGAGAGACCCTCTCCAGGAGAAAAGGGATTGCAGAAAACCTCTCCAGGAAAGCTGCTGAGTTCCAGGAGACAAAAGGGCTGTCAGAAGTCTGGGATTGTTGAGCTGCCTCCTGTCATCCCAGTGAGGCAGGGGAATCACTCACAGGTGGAAACCTGGGGCAGGTGTCACTCCTGTCACTGATCCAAATCTGCCTGTGGCCAAATAGGTCTCAGACATGGTTTGACCTATAATTGTTTAGGGTTTGTATCAGGCTGCTGGGATTTAACCATTTGGTCAGGCCAAATCCTGTCCCCTGCACAGCAAAGTGATGTTCAGCTGTGATCACTGCGTCTCATGGTACCAACTACTGAAAAAAAATCAGTTTAGGTTGGTGAAAACTCACAGAAAAAATAGTTTCCTTCCTTTCCTTGTCTTCCCAAATGGCAGCAAGAACTTAGTTAGTAAAACGTGGTTTCTGCTTAGCTGCTTTTATTTTCCTCATTTCCATATATTTTAATTATTATTCCATATTTTGAAGGTGAAGGGGAAAAATGCAGGAAAATATTTAAAAACCAAGCTGATCTACAAACTATTATTTTTAAAAATAATTTTATTATTATTTAAATTAGTGCCTATTCACTTCAGCAGCATCATGGGACTGACTGAAAAGTGTAAAAGAGATGGGCCTGCACCAGGACACTTCATCTGAACCTTGGGATTTGATGGCAGCAGGGATTTGAGCACAGGCATGGGAGCTAATGGAGCCTGGAGCATGATTTTGGAGCTGAGAAAGTATTTTCTAATATTAAATTTAAATTATTTTTTTGTCATGATGACCTATGGTGACACCCACCCTTGGTTTCTCCATTGGGGGCCCTTCTCCCTCTATCCCAAACATGATTTAAATTCTGTAAAAATGCAAAAGTGGTTTCTCCTTCTGGTTCATGTGCACAGAAAAAGGTCCAAGTGAGCAGAGCTCAGTTTTCTGCTGAAGGCAAGTCCCAGCCTCACAATTTTCTGTGTGTCCATCTGTGCAGAAGGGCTCGGACATTGCTGTGATGAAATATGAGTGTGACAGAGCAGTCAGAAAGGAAAGGGCTTGTTCTGTTCTCCAGTAGCTTTCAGAAGATTACCCAGGGGCAAAACCCTGAACTGTGTCAATAATATTTAACTTTAATTGCCATTTTCTAAGAGGAACCCATTGAATTTTGGGCACTGAATGGGCCAGGGGTGGTTCCAGCCCTACCTTACAGTGCGAGCTGAGACATCTGCTGTGTTTTAGGGAATAGGGAATGTTGTGGTAGGCCTAACAAAGAACAAAGTCCTCACTCAGCCAGGGAATCCCAGCAGTGATGGAGCTGGAAATCTCCCTGCATCAAAGAGCCCAGGCACAAAGCAACAATTATCATGGTCGCTGCAGATCAAGGCACCAAAAGATGAAAGGTTGGATTCTTATAGATATAGAAATATAAATATAAATGTGTGCATTATTCTGCCTTGATAAAGGGACCTTTAAGTGACACTTAATTGCACACAGTTATTATAAAACCTGTGCAAATCAGTGCAGAATGGTCAGTGCACGGGGATGGGACAAAGGGAGCATTTTTCACATTTTCCATTTATTCATAAATAAGGTAAAGAGGTAACATCACATTCCCAAGTCACAGAGGGAATTTGTGGCAAAGCTGGTCATGAAGCCCGAGGAGCCACATTTTGATCAAGGTCCTGCTCTTTTCAGGGGATATTTTTTATTATTTCTTTTTCTGTAGAAGTCACTGAAACAAATTTATATTTTAGCAAAGCCTGGAGCTGTTTCAGCTGGAAGTGGCCTTTCTACAGAAAAATAATGTCCCAGCTCTCAGCATAAGTGGGGAAAAGAAAACAAATATCCTCAGGAAACAGGTCCAGTAAATTTGTCACTTCACTGATAAAGTAGTTAGGAGTTTAAATTAGACTCACCTCATTTGTAGATCTGGGTTGAATTCATCTGTGAGGGCAAAATACAAAAAAACCCCCTCATAGGAATCACAGCTTTCAGCAACCTTTGTAATATTTTCCTTTGCCAAGCAAAGCCCACCTCAGTTCTGGGTTCAAATTTAAGCACCATGAACCAAGATAATGTTTTTATTTAACAAAGGAGCAACAGGTGGAGGAACAAAATGCAGGAGAACAGTTGAGGAGTACAGTTAATTCATGTAAATGTGACTGGATCCATCCAAATATTGAATTTAAGCCACTAAGCTATGGGGTTCTGCACCTGGATCTTTCAGGTTGCCTTCAACTCTAAAAAAACCAGCGAAACTGGTTCAACATAAACAATTATCTATAGGACAAAAAATTACATTGATTTAGGATTTATTTATACAAAACGAGGTGAGATTAGAAGGAGCAGATGAGGAAAGAGCTGAGAAATGATGAGGGGGAAGCAGAAAAATAATTGACATCAAAGCCTTGGTTCAGCAAAGGATCTGAAAGTGAGCAGCAGGTTAAGCCCACACTTAAGTGCTCACATGGAAATTGAGGGAGGTCCTTAATTACAGAAGAAAATGTCACATTTATGCCAGCAGAACATTTGTTGGTTTTGATTAATGAAATAATGAATTCAATTTTTAGCGGCCACGTTGTTGAGACAATCCCTGGATCATGGAATCTCCTGAGCTGGAAGGGACCCACAAGGATCTGTGAGGTTTGGTTTTTACCCAGGTGAGTTCTCAAACCTTTATAAATTGAACCAAAGATCAAATGGATTTTTAGAGCCCTTCATCACACTCATCCAATAAACTCAGATTCCAAAAACCCCAACAGGCTCTCACAGGCTGAGAGGACAAAGCCCATGGGCTGAATTCCCATGGGATGGGATAGGATGGGATGGGATGGGATGGGATGGGATGGGATGGGATGGGATGGGATGGGATCAATGGGATGGGATGGG
>JAWMQZ010000118.1:1893247-1911859 GCA_035584835.1 Tangara arthus
TGTGTATACGTGCCTTATTAAATTTCTGTAAAACTTTTGCCAATTATATTGACACTAATTGCTTTGCACCAATGAATGTAATAAGTTATTGTGATGTAGTTAATGACTTAAGATCGCACTTTGTTAAGAGTATACAAGCTGGAGAACATGCAAAATAAAAAAACTTTTCTTCTTAGACCCTGATCACATGTGTATATATCGTGTCCAACCTAACAGGGAAACCTTTTATTGAATCCCAGAGTGGTTTGGGTTGGAAGGGACCTTAAAGATCATCTCAACCCTATCCAACCTGGTCTTGGACACCTCCAGGGATGGGGATGCTGGTGGCTGGGTGATGTTTCTTTTCTAAAGAAAACAATGAAGTGTTAGTTAATTTTTTTTTTTTTTTTTAGGTTAATGCAAAGAAGGCGAATAATGGTAGCCTTGCTTCTTGAAAAATTGGGCTGAACATAAAATGGTGATGTGGGGGATTCTTTTATTTAATAAATTTTTTTGTTTCATAAAATACTTATTTAATTATTTTTATTTAATTTTTTTTATTTAATAAAATGTCCATTTATTCTCAGTCTAAAGACTGAGGGTCACAACAAACAATTTACTGGATCCATCTGGGACAAAAATTTTTAAAATTAAATTAAAAACATATTTTTTAATTTTTAATAATTTTTAAAATAAAAAAAATAAAATTTTCTTGTGGTTTCTGACTTCAGGAAACCATTGACTTGAGCACTGCTGGACACTGGTTTCCCACACTGCTGAGATGGGGCAACCAGCTTGTTCCCATCCATGATCCCAACTTCTCTCCTTCAGATTATCCCTCCATGTTTTGACATTAGTCATGTTCTCCTCAAACCAGACCATGCTGGTAAGGCAGGGAGGGAATGGGTGGATAATGACCTGGATAAATGAAAATTGGCTTGTCAGGTCATGGGGGTCCGTGTAACTGCTGATTTCCTCCCAAATAAAGATGTGACCTGTAATTCAATCCGGTGCCTTCAAGCAGCAGAATTCCCCTAAGGGGAAAAAATAAATTCCATTTCTGAAAGCTGGGTGTGGAGGCTGTGGCTTCTCTCTGGTGCAGGCATCTGCTCTGGACCTAAGGGATAGGTGACAGCAAGGGGGACAAGGATTCCTTCAGCTTTTTGCCTTCATGACCCCATTGTGCAGACCAAAATTAAAAATTAAATTAACTGATTGTTAGCAGGGTGCTCCCATTGCCAGATAAATTCCATCCCAAGGTCTCCACTCCTTCTGCAACAGGGAATAACCTTGAGGCTGAGGTTGTTTTTACACATGTGAAAACTGGTTAGGGGACAGTGGTTTTAATCTTGATTTTTGACTTGGGTTTGATGGGAGAGAAGTATTGTATTTATGAAGGTAGGAATGATCAATCTGACTCCATGTTCTCAGAAGGCTAATTTATTTTTTTATGATACTATATTTTATTAAAGAATGCTATAGTAAACTATACTAAAGAATACAGAAAGGATACTTACAGAATGCTAAAAAGATAATAATGAAAACTCCTGACTTTCTCCAGGGTCTCGACACAGTTTGGCCCTGATTGGCCAAAGAGTGAAAACAACTCACAGTAGAATCCAATGAAACAATCACTTGTGGGTAAACAATCTCTAAACACATTCCCCATGTGAGCAAAAGACAGAAGAAGCAAATCAGATAATTATTGTTTTCCTTTTTCTCTGAGGTTTCTCAGCTTCCCAGGAGAAAATCCTGGGCAAAGGGATTTTTCAGAGAATGTGAATGCCACAGAGAAGGGGTTGGTTGAGAGGTGCGGAGCAGCAAAAGACAGATGAGATGGGAAGGCAAAAAGAGGAAAGGAGAGGAATTTGTGGATTTGCTCGAGTTCATCCCCTGATTAATAAAGGGCAAACCAGAAGTGACAGGGAGGTAACGCTGAGCAGGCCTCGGCCATCCCACAAAACATCCCCCATAATTTCAGGGAGCAGGAACTCCAGCTGACAGATTTTTGGAGCCGGTCACGGCTCTGTCATGGGATTGGGGAGAGGAAGAGGAGGAGGGGGATGGCTGGGGAGGAGGCAGAGCTCATGGAGAGGAGCGGGAGCAGGGCTGAGGTCAAGGCCGAGGTGTTGGGGGCAGCTCCCGTCGCGTGGAGACCAAATCTGCTGCTGGGTTGGGATGCCCTGGGACAAGGAGCATGTCATAAACTCCAGGCTGGAGTGGGGCAGAGCTGGGAAAGGCTGAGTCCCCTCCAGGGTGGCTGCTGAGGCCACATTACCTGACATTTCCCCCGCCCCAGCTCGACATGACTCAAGCGCCGGGGGTTGCATTAAGGAGGTGTGAACATCATGAGCCTGGAAAGCAGCCAAAGCTTGGGAAGGTCAAGAGAGGAATTTTTCCACCGAGTTCAACTGGACTTTCAATCAATTCCAGCTTCACCCTGTGACTTTCCCTACGTGTACCCAAAAAAATGAGGTGACGTGCCACGTAACGAGTGAGACCACACAGGGCTGACTCACTCAGGGCTCCTCTCTCAGGCAAAGTTTGCTGAGGACATCTGGGAACGTTCTGTTTGGGCTGCATGAAAAAGGGGTGTCCAAAAAGGTGTTTTGCTGTTTTTTTCAAAGGAAGAAGTGGCAGAAAGTGGTTCAAAATATGGAAAGAACATGAAAAATTAGGACTGGAAAGATGACAGCAAATGATGGGCAAATCCTGGGATGAGTGTATGGCTTTGGGGACATCTTCAACCACTGAGGGGAGGTTGTTCAGACAGCCAAACCTCAGCTACTGCACCCTCACTCAGAAATACAAATCCCTAACAGCCCAAAAGGTGTTGGCAAGGTGACAGCACCGAGGTCAGCAAGGGAATTCCATGTTGTGATGGAGAAGCAGTTGCTCCATTTCCTTGGTAGGTCCTCGTCTGGTTCAGTTGCCTTTGCAGATCTCACCACGAGTGCTGAAATTCATCTTCAGCTTTGCCATCAGCTCTCCAATAAATTACCCTGGAGAGGTGTTTAGAGACCCCATAGCTCACAACGTGCTTGGGGAAAAGCACTAAAGAATGATGAAGAGCTGCTGAAATTTTATGTTACAAATATTTTTACAGCTTTAGCCGCTATTTTTAGTTAACAAATCATCTATGGACCAATTATAATTTCCTTCACACGTATTAAGTACACAGAAGAATTCGCCAAACACACTGGTGCTAACCCCAAACATTCAAAAAACATGAGTCAGCCCCTCTCACTGCCTTCCCCCCTCCCACCCCAGGCTTATTATGGACTTAAACTTCATCAGACTTCTGCAAAAATAAATGTAGGCTCTTTATTTGCCTTTTCATACTGGAATATTTTCCATTTTGCCTCTTTAAGGTTTCTTCTGCATCTCTGAGGAGCAGGAATTTATTTTCTTTTTTAAAAGAAAACAAATGTTTCCTTCTATTTACTTGTCTTCCAGAGTGAGGGATGCCTAAAAATCCCTTCAGGTAAAGATTGGGACAACAATCCTTGGATTTCCCCATTTTGGTTGGATCCATGTGCTCTTACCTTGTTTTTCCTTCATTATGTGGAATATGCAAGTGAAAAAATCATGTGATGACTGCTCCATCTTCCCAGAGGGACTGAGGGTGTGGTCAGACCTTCAAAATGTTGGAACAATTTTAAACCTTCCAGCTTTTTTAAAGGGAGAGTAATTTTCCTTTTCCCCAAGCTAGTCATGGGTGGTTGAAGGCCTTTATTCCCTTTCCCAAACACCAACACCATGTCCAACACCACCTGAGATGCTCCTGAAAACCAAAACACCAACAGTTTTATTTTTGTGCAGAGCTATCTTTAAACATCAGAAATTCCTGATTTATTCACACCATACTTTCTTCTGAATTTCAAATATCCATAAGTTAATTCTCCATGAGTTTCCATTTTGCTGATGGGGTCAAAATGGAAAAAATGCTCAAGGAATCCTTGTTTCCCTTAATTTCACCCATTCCAGAGTGAAATTCACCCATTCCAGAGTGAAATTCCACAGTGAAATCACATTTAATGTCTGTACCAGAGGAAAAGTCCCAACCCCATCATCCAGGGCTCAGGGATGTGATGCAAAACCCCACAAGGATCCCAAGCCTCTTTATCAGTGTGCACCAAATCCCTTGGAAAAGCAGGAGCAGAGTGCTGGATGAGTGCTCCTGAATCACCAGGACCATGGACACCTGGAGAAGATCCAGATACTTTGCAGGATGAGAAGAGCTTGAGAGAAAAGTGGAATGGGATGAGTTTCACATCTCCAAATCCAATCCTTGTCTTTCCAAGGGGTCTGGAGATAATAACTCTCATTTTAAGGTAATAACTTAAATTATTTTTAAATCCAATATAGATAAAGACATCAGCTGTGTCTGGCTTTTCATGGCTGGAACATTTAAGAGGATTTAGGTGCTCTTTGTACTTTGGGACCTTCTTTTTATCTCTTCAAACAGGGCCACAGAAACACTCAGCACACACAGAATCATCTGCACAAAGCTTCTTTCTGGACCAGTGCACTGTGGCAGACACTGAAGTCAACCCCTCCGGGCCTGTGGGGTTTTGTGAGAATCCCGCAAAAAAAAAAAAAAAAAGAAAAAAAAAAAGGTAAAAAGCAAAATTCACCAGATCAGCTTTCTAAGCAGTGACTTTCCCTGAGCTTTCCTAGAAACCCTGCTCTGCTTTTCCCATCTCCTGCCAAGCTGTATAGAATTGGATGAGCATAATTTTTCTTTTGCTCCTTCTCCACGAGCCTGTGCCAGTGCGAGGAAGTTTATTTTTGTAACTTAACCCCCTCTTGCAAAGTGCACTTAAAGCACCTGGCTTTCCATTTTGAATTAAACCAGAACTGACCCTACTTTGCTGAAAACGTGGCTGCTCTTTATTTGAATTACTTGCAGGGCTTTAAGTCAGCTGTAATGGGCTGGGGTTAAGAGAGTCTCTGGTGAGGAAAATTTGGAGAGGAGAGGAGAGGAGAGAGCAGCTGGAAGTCAAATAGATTTTAAAAATCCCTGAGATGCTTAGAGACAGCCCTGTCTGACAGCCTTCAAATTCTACCTGCTGCGAAGGAAAACCCATTTGGGGTGTTTTGGTTGGTTGGCTTTGCTTTTATTTTTCTTTCTAACAGGTTTCTAGAGGCCTTGAATGAAATTGAAGCTGGAGGCCAGGGAGGGAAGGGGTGTCTGGAGGCTGTAAAGGCAGAAATTGAGTGACTTGCACAGACTTCAATAATTTGCAGACATCTGATATTAAAATGAGAGAAATCCCACCCCCACAAGCACGGCCTGGGAACTGTGCCCTGCAGACACTTTTAATGGCTCCTGTGGCTCCATGCACCCCAACCTTCCAGGAACGCCTTTTGCTGGGATATTTATTGATTTTTCTGGATCTAAACAAAAGCCCAGGAAAGCAGGGGCGGCGGGAAAACAGAAAAAATTAATAATAAAAAAGATGGAAATGAGATGAAAACCAGCTGATAACTCAGCCTCAGGGAATTCTTAGGGCGCTCTGCAAAGACAGACATCCAAGGAGACGTGGCAGCTTCGTGGATCTGGGAGAAGCAGGTCAGGACGTCAAGGGGAGTTAACAAAGTTGGAAAAATCACTGAGCAGGAGTCATTAAGGGCACCCATCACACTAAGCCTGGTAATTAATCCTGAAGCCTCATCTGCTCCCAGTGAGAAGCCTGTGATCAAGAGCAGGGAATAAAAATTATAGACTTCAAAGGGGAAAATTAGTTTATATCAGAATCTGGAGTTTCCAAGGCCTAATAATTAACTAATTTGGAGGTTTCTGTCACTGTTTTTGCTGAGTAAATTACTGCTTTAATGTTGGAAAAAGAATTCTCAGCAGAACAGGTTTGCAGATCAGAGGTAATATTCTGAAATGAAGTATTTAGCTCACTTTGATTCACCCCCCTTTCATTCCTAATCCTCAGAATGATCCTCTGACATGGATTCATTTATGACAGGATCCTGTGGAATCAGATAATTTGCCCTCTAAAGGAAAACATTAAAAAAATATTTTAAAATATTTTATATAAGATATCTAATTTTAGATGGGTAATATTGAATGAAATGAACATTACACCTCCTCTTTCCTTTATACCAGCCCCAGTTTTCACCCAGAGAATGAGAATGGTGCCATTGCACACTTCAGATGGTGCAATAAGCCACAAAAAAAAATGAATTTTGTAGCAGTGGAGTACTTGAAACCACTTCCTAGAGCAGCCAGACTTACCCAGCATTTTCTTCAGCACTGTTCTTTAATTTAGCTCTGGATCAGTCACTCTGCTCTCAGAATTCCATCTTTTGATTCCTTTCCCTGTAAATGATGAGCAATGCTGAACTCAGAATCCCTGGAACAAGGGAAACAAGGGCCCTTCTTCACAGCTTTGGGTCATTTTGAAACCAGTGGCTTTTCCAGAGGCTCAGAGGAACTCTGCCAGCCTGGCATCATTGCTTGTCCCAGGGTCGGGGGTGACAAGTGGCGTGCCACCCTGCTTGGCTCATGAAAGGCCATCCCTCAATGTCAGATGAGAAATCTTTTCCTGTGTCCTTTTTCTTCGTCCTTTCACAAAAACTGGGTTGTAAGGGGAGAGCTCATCCACCCAACCATGAGTTCTCCTCATCTCTGACGCTGCTTTGGGCACGAGGTTGGACAAGGTGAGCTGAAGCCTCCTCTGAGCGGAATTTCTCCATCTTATGGTCTGGCTTCCAGGGAAAATTGTCTTGGAAGGGAGACAGTCAGTGCAGGTGATTGAGGTTCCCACGTGCAGAGACTTGGAGGGAGCCTGGCAAACCAAAATAAGGACAGAAAAGATGGATTCCCATCAGGAATCCAGGAAAGCTCAGCTTGGAGGGGCTGGACCATGAGGGGACAACCATGGAATCAGGAAGGCTGGACAGGACCACTCAGATCATCCAGCCCAACCACATCCACCAATAAATAATTTCTTTTCCAGAAATCTTTTAACACTTCCTAGCACAGTGATTCCACCACTTCCCTGGGCAGCCTCATCCAATGCTAAAAATAAGAAAGAGAAAAGATGGATTCCCACCAGGAAACCAGGCTCCCACCAGGAATCCAGGAAAACTCAGCTTGGAGGAGCTGAACCATGAGGCAACAACCATGACAGATCATCCAATGCTAAAAATAAGGAGAGAAAAGATGGATTCCTACCTGGAATCCAGGAAAACTCAGCTTGGAGGGGCTGAACCATGAGAGGACAACCATGGAATCAGGAAGGCTGGACAGGACCACTCAGATCATCACGCCCAACCACTGACCCAGCAATGCCACGTCCACCAATGGATCATTTCTTGCCCAGAAATGGGCAAGAACCTTGTCCATGAATCTTTCAGCACTTCCAAGGACAGTGATTCCACCCCTTCCCTGGACAGCCTGGCCCAATGCTTGAGCACCCTTTCCGTGGATAAATTTTTCCAAATATCCAATCTAAAAAACAAACTCCATCCCATCTCCTGCTGGGAACAGCACACGGATGAGTCACTCCAGAGGCTGCACTCAGGTCTTGCTCCTGAGGCTGTTTGATCCCTTTGCTACTTCCTAACCTTTGTCCTGCCTCCCAGTTTTCCATTTGTGTCTGCGCCGCCGCTCCCGACCTTCGGCTGCCGTGCCAAATTTTTCTGTGACTGTATCACTCCATATCTGAGCTGCAAACCTCAACCACAGCTCGGTCCCCTGCTTCAAATCCATCAAGAGAACATATGGAGAGCTGCTTTTTATATTTTGGCCCCCAGCAATAACCTCAGAATTTTCCCACATGCTGAGATGAGGCATCGTTCATTTTTAGAATCCGTCTTTTCTCTCCTTATTTAGAGATGTTTCACCATTGGCTCCTTGGGGGTTTTTTTGTCAGTTCTGGGGTGGTTGGGTCACTTGGTGCCATCATGGGGTGAACAGAACAGTGACCTTTTATTTCCACATTATTAATCAGACCTTTTTACAACCCCAAAGGTGCTGTGAACTGCACTGGGAAGTTTTAATTATTCACTGACCCTCAAAATGCATGAAGGAAGGCTAAAATTGTCCTCTTTTTCTTGTTTATTCATCAAGATTTAGGGGGAAAAAAGGAAGAAGGGGGAAGGAGTGAAAAGCATCTGTGACACTTCTGCTATGAATAGCAGAGCAGAGAAGGCCACATTCAAAATTTTGAATATATTTCCTTTTTAAAAGATTAAAAATGCAGCTTCTCTCCAGGAGCAAGCTAAGTTATCTATGGACCACGTTGAAGGGGACTCATGGCAAAGATGATCCCATGATCCTGTTCACTAAAATAAAAGTAAAATCAGGAAAACCAGGGCAGCTGCTTCTCAGAGAGGGGATGGACCTTTGGATGGGTATCCCTGAGAAGAAAAGGCCCACCCCAGGCACAGCTGAGCTTGCTCAAAATACAGATAGAACTGACAGACAGACAGACAGACTGTTCCTAGAGGGATCACAGCTCTCAGCCAGAAATCCACGAGGCCAACGTGTTCCAAGTACTGCTGAGCAAGGCCCTGTGAAACGAGGAGAAATGACCACAAATATGCCTGTGCTGGAAATTCCTGAGGAGCTGGCACTGCTGGCACTGCTGGTTGGAGAGGGAGCAGCCAAATCCATGAAGAGCATCCTCGGCAAGGGGGGGAATTTGCCGAGTGCGGCCGCGCGTCCAAACCAAGCCTGCCTGGAGATGTTTGGAAAAGGGATTTTCTTTTTTTACAAAACAGTTTTCCAAAGATGTGAATGTCCCCCTCAAAGGAGGAACCCACTGCTGTGGGCACCTGCAGGGTCTCATGAACCTCTGCTCACTCTCAGTGGATTAAAACTCAAAGTTGGAGCCTTAATTCAAGGAAATCACAGCCTGGGAGACAGAAAGTGAGGAAAGGTAGTCAGTATTAACCAGAGAGTTTTCCAATATCTGGTATCTCCCTTTCTCTTTAAATATAAAGAATCTGGGGGGAAATGGACCACTTTTTCTTGTGCTTTTTATTCTGGAACTGATGACGAGGACACCACGGAGGAAAATTCCAGAGTGCTGGGGACTGAACAAACATATTCCAGAAGGCAAACATATTTCAGAGAACAAAGATATTCCAGAGAACAAACATATTCCACAAAGCAAACATATTCCAGCTAACAAACATATTCCAGAAAGCAAATATATTCCAGAAAGCAAACATATTTCAGAGAACAAACCTATTCCAGAAAGAAAATATATTCCAGAAAGCAAACATATTTCAGAGAACAAACCTATTCCAGAGAACAAATATATTACAGAAAACAAACATATTCCAGAGAACAAACATATTCCAGAGAACAAACATATTTCAGAGAACAAACATATTCCAGGGAACAAATATATTCCAGAAAACAAACATATTCCAGAGAACAAATATATTCCAGCCTCCAGGTGCAGCACATAAGATCATGGAACATGGGTTCCATAATCTCAGGAGAGCGATTTGCTGCTCCTTCAGTTGTCCATCCTTCCTCAGAATCTGGATTTAGGGTTGGATCCCAAAAGGACCCTCAAAGTTCTTGATAAGGTGTCTATTCAGACACCATCCCAAACTGAACAAGGAGTCTTTCTCCACCCTTTCACCATCTCTTCTCCATCCTTTCTCCATCTTTCTCTCATCCTTTCTCCGTCTCTTTCACCATCTCCAACCAATGCCCCACTGATCTTTCCTGCTGCCACGCCATGAAGTCCATAATTAATATCATAGCTAATAAAATCAGGGAAATACTCTTTGTTCCTGGGCCACCATGGAGAGATGATGGGAGCAGTGGCCAGGCTGAACTTTGGGTTCTGCTTCCACCAGCACTGAAAGACTTGAAGAAACAGCAG
Organism: Tangara arthus; assembly: GCA_035584835.1. Classification (NCBI taxonomy): domain Eukaryota; kingdom Metazoa; phylum Chordata; class Aves; order Passeriformes; family Thraupidae; genus Tangara; species Tangara arthus. Next base: position 1,903,090 of record JAWMQZ010000118.1, read on the forward strand.
GTCCTTGATGAACACCTTGGACATTGAACATCACTCCATGCCCTTGAATTTCCATGAAGATTGAGGAAGAAATTGCAGTTTTCCACATGGAGGAAGGGTTGCATGGCCTTTCGCAATTTGGGAAATGGGATTTTAGTCCTGACTAATGTTTTTTTCTTCCCTCTGCTTCCTGTCTCCTAAACTCCAGAGCATCAACCTTTTTCCTTGCTGTGGAAAGATCCAAACCCCCATTTGTCCCAGATAACATATTTCGGATTGTTTGATACCACACTGCTGTGTTTCCAATTAGGTTTCCCCGCTTTTATCTTTTTCTGTGTAATCTATTCAGTCCCTCCCCCTAATTAGAACCTTATTTGCCTTTTCCCCCCTTTCAACAGTGTTTATCCTTCACATTGTTCCCTCCATCTCTGCTCAGCGAGACCGACTTCTGTTATCTTTGTTTTTTAAATATATGTTTAGGTTTTATTGGCACAGACATTTGTTTGAGCGATCCAACTATTCATTACAGACCTCATGATTTTCCACAGTAAATTTTCGAGACAATCAACACAGATCAACATTATTTCGTGTCTCATTCCACATTCTTTGGGAGAGTTATGTGTTATGAACAGCCCAATGCCTCAGATTATTACCTTCCACACACAAGATACCCTCGGAATCAGAGGATATCTGATGATATTCTGATGGCTAGACTTCCAGATGTTTTATTTTATTTATCCTACTTGGCTTGTTTTCTAGGACTGAGTCCAAACCAGCCTCGAGTCTCAGGGGTTGCTCAACAAATTCTGTGAGGGGCTGTGAAAAGTTATAAAGCACGGGGGGGAAAAAAGTCTTTGCACAACAAATAATTCTGCAAACTTCAGTATTGTCCTTGTGTGTTTAATATAAATGTTGATTAATAACATCGCAGAAGATTAATAAGGAATTTTAACGTGGACTTTTGGGACAGCATGGAAATTCCCAAAATAAACTGATTTCTTGCTGACACAAGAAAGGGAGAAACTTCACAAGGGCAGCTTTCCCTCAGTGTTATTATGAATATTTTTCCTGTAGAAGATGGCACTTTGGGAGTCAGGAGAGGTTCTGGATGTGTATATGAGTCAGGAGATCAGCCTCCATTCCCAGAAAATAAATGATGAGAGGAAGAAAACCACGTGTTGTGGTGTCCTCCTGCCCATGTGGAGCCTCATGGAGCTCAGAACCAAGGAGCACCTTCCTGGAAGGAGCAACTTCCTGGAAGGAGTTGCTCAAGGGAGCACATCCAGAGGTAAACAAAGAGGTAGAAGAGGCCCAGGGGACTCAAAATTAGTCAGAATAAGCAAGCCAGTAAGTTCGCAATTAATAATTTCACCTCAGTGTGTAAAGACATTGACACATTTCACTTACTGATAGGCAAGAGGGGTATTTTCATAAAAGGAAAATTTTATGAACATTTTTAATGAAAATTTTTTATTGAACAATTTTATTAAATTGTTCTTCTCTGAGAAGAAACCATTTCAGTCCACTCTGCTTTCCCTGTAGTTCCTCCCTGGTTTTGGTATCAAATGAGGAAATGCAGAAGCTCGGAATTAAGAATTTCCATTTAGGTGGGGGAGTTTCACCTAAATGTGAAATCCCAGAAAATTCACCTAAATGTGAAATTACAGAAAAGCCTAATTGCATCAGAAAAATCACCAAATTAATGATGGACACCATCATGGTTTGGTTGTCCCAAGAAAACCTGCATTGCCTGGCAGCTTTGGAGGCACCATCCCATTCCTGGAGCTTGTGGGTTGGGGACCTCCCCAGGTAGGAAAAATCCTCTGATTCTGGATCTGGACTGGGAGGAAAGTTCATGGTGGCGCCAGTCATCCAGATCCAGAAAAAAAAGGGGTCTCATTTATCCCAGAGTCATCTCTCACCATTGGGAGATAAAATCCAACCCTGGAAGTGTCCAAAAAGTCTGTGGATGTGGCACTTGGGGACATGGATTATTGGTGGGTTTGGCACTGCTGGGTGAGGTTCTTGGAGGGTTCTGCCAGCCTCAATGATTCCATGATTCCACTCTGCTTCCTTCAGTGGGAATCACAAGTTCAGTCACAGGTGGGCAATCCCTGCTCACCTGCATTGTCCCTCCAGGATTCCCATGGGTTTTCAGCTCCCAAATCGTGGATATGAGCTGAACCAACCACATAAACCAAGCACCCAACCCAGCCTTGTCAATTTGCTCTGGAATTCCTCTCATCAGATTTTGTGGCCTTGATTCCTCGCAGTCAGGCCCTCCAACACCAGCAGGGCCCTTGGGAAAGGCAGCAAGATGAGACAAAAGCAAAATGAGACAAAAAAGACAAAAATCCGCCCGATTTTTGTGAGTGTTCAAGGAAGTTTAGAAACCTTTTTGTAATTTTAAGCCTTTCCCCCCAATTTCATGTAAATCTCTTTCTATTCTTTCAAACCAAGTTCAAAACTCGCAGGCTGAAATTCACAATACCTAAAAAAAAAAAAAAAGAAAAAGAAAAAAAGGAAAAAAAAAAAAAGAAAAGAAAAGGTAGGAAATTTGAGGATTTTCCCACCCCACCCCACTTTCAACAGCTTCCAAACCTTTTTACTACGACGGCCTGAGAGGGCTCTTTATTTTTACAGCTGCTGCATACCTACTTCTCCTCGCTGGAAGACGCACACGCAGCCCCAGCGATCCTAATCTTCTCATTCCAGGAAAGGAACCAGCTGTAAATCCACTGGAGCAGGATCAGGATACAGCACCAGGGCTGTTGTTCTGCCCTCCTGCTGCTTAAGACTTCCCCTGAACCTCTCTCACACTCACTCCTGTCGTGGCTCCAGGAGCCCGTGTTTTGAGAATCCCTTCCCATCTCCCAGTCCAGCCCTTAAAGACACTGGAATCAGGATTTTCCAGACCTGCTGAGACACCCCTGGAAAGCAGCACTGGAGTCAGGTTTGGGTGGGTGGGGGTTTTGGTTTCTTCCAGGCTGAGAGCACCCGAGAGAGGGGCTTGGTTTGCATCCGCTCCCAATTTCCAAACAAATGGCAGGGATAAACTTACTCCATGCCCCCTCCCTGTCCCTGGGTGATGCAAATGAATTTATTTAATGATGTGCAGCCCTTGAAAGCACAGCTTCTTCCCACTTTTACTCCAAGCAGGATTTTTCCCAATCCCTGCTAGTGTCTTGTCATAGGGCAGGCTGTAAGAACAACAAAAATACTGGCATTATCTGAAAAAAATAAAATAAAATAAAATCCTATTGATGTTTGCAAAGAGTGAGAATTTCCCTGCACCCCTGGAAAACTGCTCAGGGAGTCACCTTGTATCCATGAAAACATCACCTCCAGGCTGAGTCTTTCCCAAATTTTCGCGGTAACCTGGTGCGAGTGTGTACAAACACTCACAATGAGTGCTTAGCAACCCCTCCTGCCAGCCCAGGCAGGGGCAGAGGGAACAAAAATGTGTGGGGAGCTCTCCAGCCCTTCCTGCAAGGAAAATAAAGCGGCAAGGAACGGTAAAACCTGGGCTGGGCTGACGGGGAGGAGGCAGAGCAGGACCTCTTTCCTTCTGTCCCTCTTTCCCTCTTTTTCCCTCTTTCCCTCTTTCTCCCTCTTTCTCTCTTTCCCTCTTTCCCCCCTTCCCTCTTTCCCCCCTTCCCTCTTTCCCTCTCTCCCTCTCTCCCTCTTTCCCTCTTTCCATGCTGTCAGCATAAGCCTGACTTTGTCTTCTTGGACTTGGCAAGTCTGATTTGGGGTCCAGAGAACCTCTGTCCTCAGTAAAAGTGGCACAAATGAAATACAAATAAATAAAAATAAAAATAAAAATTAAAAAATAAAAATAAAAATAAATTCCAATGCAAATATAAAAATTATAAATGTAAATGTAAATAACTATAACAGCTATGGCTATATCTAACTATAACTATAGCTATAGTTATACATAATATAAAATAAAAATAAAAATAAAAATAAAAATAAAAATAAAAATAAAAATAAATAAATAAAACTAAAAATAAAAATAAAAATAAACTAAGAATTAAAATTAAAATTATAATTAAAATTAAAATTAAAAATAAATATAAATATAAGTACAAATATAAATAAATAGGGGTGGAGGGATGCCTGTTGTGTGAGGGGATGCGGAAGGAGGAGGCAGCCCAGAGCTCAGGAGATCTGTAGGACTTTTCCCCATGTGTGCTGTCACTTCTTACCCTGTCTGGACCCAGGGTGTCCCAGCAGGGGGGAACATGGCCATTGGCCATGGAATGGGATCTTCACTCTCAGGGCCAGGGAATGAGGACATCCTGAGCCCCAAGGCCACAACACAACCCCCATGGATCTGCTGAGTGTCCTCCAGAGCTGTCCAGGCAGGACAGAACCCCACCAAAGGCTGGCCATGACATGACCCAGGTTTCCCACCTCTGGTCTCGGGGTCTCTGTGGTCAGGATGACCCCATGGTGTTGGAAAGTCTCTTTTCCCCAGCCCTGAGATTGAAGAAGGAGTCAGGATTCTTCAGCTGTGGTTCTCAAGCTTGTTTATTTTCTGTTATCTATTTCTGTTATCTATTCTGTTAGCTTTTTATACTAAAAACTACGTGTGCATTATTTACAATAATTTTCCAATAGCTATCACCTATGTCAGACAGTGTGCTTCCACTCTAAACCAATCCAAAAGTGCCACCATCACCCAGAAGATGGAGGCCAAGAAGAAGAAAGGACAGGACACGCCCAAATCATTCCATCTTGGCTTCTGAACCCCCATTCTAAAAACCCAAAATTCTACTTTTCCACCTTGTGACAAGCTAACTATTGTTCTACTTAAACTCTCGTGGCTTACAAATCTTCACACAAAGTGGGTAATTTTCTCCATGGGTTAAAATCAAAGGCACAGGGGGGTCTTGGGTTCTGTGCCAAGGTCTCTGAGCCCCCTGCCAGGGTCTCGAGCCATCCAGGGCAGTCAGAGGAATTTCCTGGGTTCCGACACTCTGGGAAATCCATTTTGATGTTTGGTGGCAGTTTTGGAGATGGGGGTGCCTTTATTGACTCAGGAATGATATCCTAACATGGAGATGATCCAGTGCATCCATGGGATACAATCCTTTGTCGCATAAAAAATATTCAAAGGCACAGACTCCAGTCTAAGAGCTGCTGGACATTTGTGGGCTGTGACACTCCTGATCCACCACGTTTAAAGGGAATAATGTCTTTTCCCAACCCTTGTTGGCAATGTCACCTCATTGCTCACTTGGAGACAACAGTGCCTTGCTGAATCCTTCACCTTCACATGGCACATCAGAATAAAATCTGGTTTTTTTTGCTTTTCTGCGAGGCCAGGAAAAAGAATTTCTTCACTGAGGGGCAGTTATGGGAGATGGGCATGTGTGTCACCAGGATGATGTTCATTTGTCACCAGCTTCTCTTCTTTCCTGGAATCTCCTGAATCCATTAAACTGCCTTAAAATCCAGAGCCTGGAATGTGAAATGTTACTGAGTGGGTGTTAATGATCCCCAGTCAAAACTCAGAGACTCTGTGTAAGAAACACTGCGCAGTTTCTTAACAAGCATTTAATAAGCACAGCAACCCTTGCGAGTTATGTTTGGAAAAATCCTTCAAATATTTGTGAGTTGCAATATATTTTAAATTACTACTTTTGGGTAGCTCCTCCTGCAGACATCCTTCTTTCCCTTGCTGGAATTCCACTCATGTTCCTTCCCAGGTAACTCATCCAAATGGACAGTTGACCGCAGGACACCCTAAGAGTTGGAGAAGAATCTCAGATATTCACCTGCTGAAAGGTGAACACCCTTAGCAGACCCTCTCTGGTGTCCTTTGAAGATTGATTTAGCTGAAGACATTTAAATTTCCTCCCATCCCAGCAGCATTTCAGCCTTGGGATCAATACCTGCCTTAGCTCCGTGCAGATAACATGACAAAAACCCATAAAAAGTCAACCTGGACCACACAACACTGATTTCCTGCTCCTGCATCCCCCAATTCCATCCATGATTTGTCTTCCCTGCTGATGCCTGTGCTCCAGCCGTACAAATGTCAGCTGAAAGGGACACCAGCTGCTCTGCAATCCTCAGAGGCAATTTCTAGGCACAGCTCATAAATACCAGCCCTTAAATTTGGCTACGTCTGAGCCCTTCTAGCCCTGCTCTGCTGCCCTGCTCTCCACGTCTGCAAGGATTAAAGCTCCCCCCAGCCCTGCCCCTCCCTGCCTTTGATCCTTTTGTCTGGCCTGGAGAAATCCAAGCTGAGATAGAAAAGCATGTGGGATACATCAGCCTGGTAGAAAGCTCCTCCGTGTATTAGGCTTCTTCTGGAGGAGTGAGATTTTTGTGGTATGATGCACAGAGCCAAACCTGCCAGCATTCCCTGGAAAGCAAGGAGAACAGGGAGAGGAGGGGGGAGGGAAAGAAAAATCTGAGCTCATTACTTGAGACCTGAACGTGTCATGATACAACTATATCCTCGTCGTGAAACCAAACATCCACCCAGCTGATTTCCCCACTGCCACCTTGGCCAAGGGGCTCTGAGGAATGGGAGTGGAGGCTGGGATTATTGATCCATTTGGAGGGTGAGGGCTGGGTTTGTCCGTGCTGGTGAGGAGGAACAGCTGGAGGGAGCATTCCCCAGCACAGCAACAGCTGGATGCCCCTGCATCCATCCCAGCCACATCTGGCAAAGGCACGGCAGCGCCGCCGCAGCTCCTCGGGCTCCCCATTCCAGTGCTGCTTCCATGGGTTATTTCCCTCCAAAAAAATCTTCAGGCTCCCCTTTTCAGTGCTGCTTCTGTGGGTTACTTCCCTCCCAAAATATCCTCAGGCTCCCCCCTCCAACGCTGCTTCCATGGATTATTTCCCTTCCATCGATTCTTCAGGTTCTCCAGTGCTGCTTCCATGGAGAATATTTCCCTCCCATCAAATCCCTGTGTTCCCCTTTCCAGTGCTGCTTCCATGGGTTCTTTCCCTACAAAAAAAAATCCTCAGGGTCCCCATTCCAGTGCTGCTTTTGTGGGCTCTTTTCCTCCCAAAAAATCTTCAGGCTCTCCAGTGCTGCTTTCATGGGTTATTTCCCAAAAAAATCCTCAGGCTCCCCTTTCTAGTGCTGCTTCCATGGGCTCTTTCCGTCCCAAAAAATCCTCAGTTTTTGGCTGCTTGTCACGCCAAGTGTCCCCTCAGGCAGTGACACAGCACAGTCTGGTCTCTGGCAGGGTGACCAGGAACCAGGGATTGTGTCCTGTCCACCCCATGGGAATGAACAGGAGCCAGGGGTTGTGTCTTGTTCATCCTGCAGGAATGACCAGGGGCCAGGGATTGTGTCCTGTCCATCCCATGGGAATGACCAAGAACCAGGGACTGTGTCCTGTCCATCCTGCAGGAATGACCAGAAGCCAGGGATTGTGTCCTGTCCATCCCATGGGAATGACCTCAGGCAGTTCCAAACCCAGCACCCAGCTGCAGGCAGGGGTGCCAGGGCCATTCCAGGAGCACCAATGACCCATGGGCTCTGTCACAGGACGTTCCTAAAGCCACTGGGTTCCTTCCCAAGTGGAAAACCCTCCTGGCTGGAATAAACTTTGTGTTCAACCACACAAAGGATCCCTCTCAATTCCCCCTTGTCCCAAAGCTCTGACAAATCACTTTGCCCTCCTCGTGCGTGTCACAAAGGGCTTGTCACCCTCCCTTGGTGACAGCATCCCAAAAATGCTCCAGGCCAACCCCTGGCACTCAGAGACAGCCCACAAAGCCTCGGGATGTGTGGATGACCTCTCCCTGCAAGTATCCCCATCCCACCACCGTGCCCCAGAGGAGGGCTCAGCTCTCCAAGCCCTGAACCAAGAACCTCCTGTGCTTGCTGCAAAGCCACAGGGCTCTCTGACCATCTGAAGGGTTCCTTAATCAAAACTAGAAATCAAATTCTCAAAATAGATGTGACTCTATTTTGGGCTGAATCCTGGGTTTGATTTTGCCCTGGTCAAACTGTCTCCTTCTCTTCCACTGGCCCCCAGTGGAATCAACTTATTATAAAAGTGCTAAACAGCAGAGAAATAATTCCTGAAGTAATGGGACAGGGCACAGGAGTCAGCTAAATTGCTGGGATTTTAGTGCTCTTGCCCACCATGTATTTGTCACCACAAAGAGTGGAGTGCTGAGGGCCTGAAACACTTTTGGCACAGCAGGCAAGCTGCTAAGGACAATAAAGCAAAGGTCCTCAAAATCATGGATATTAGAAAACCAGGAATGGTAGACTTTTTTATTAACATTGGGGAAACTGAGGCAAGACAGCTGACTTGTCAGAAGGAGGCTTAAAGTCTCTTCAATGCACTAAATCCTTTATCTTCATTTAAATCAAATGATAAATGGGTGAGTAGGAATATTACTAACATTGACTTCTAATTTAATTGTTTGGAAAAGCTCCTGGGAAAATCTGGGCCAAGAGAAAGGTGTTCCCAACCTCTGTTTTCACAAGGCTGAAGGTTGAGGGGCGCAAAGCCTTCCAAGATGAATGCAATGCAAACATCATCTGCACCTGGAACAGAGGTTGTGGCTGCCCATCCCTGGAAGTGCCCAAGGTTGGACAGGGCTTGGAGCAGCCTGGGATAGTGGGAGGTGCCCCTGGCCATGGCAGGGAATGGAACAAGGTGACCTCTAAGGCTCTTTTCAACCCAAATCATTGATTCCATCATCTAAATCCTGTGGTGTTGGACCCCTGGCTGCTGAGAATTTCAGATTTCTGTGCTGCCAGGCACTGACCCCCAAGAGAACACTGCATTGACCTGAGGCC
>JAWMQZ010000118.1:1943744-1968977 GCA_035584835.1 Tangara arthus
GGCCCATGTGCAGCAGCCCTGGAGCTGCAGAGGAAAACTCCCCCCTTGTGCAGGATCCCTGCTGCAGCAGAAGCACATCTGACTCTGGCAGGTTTTTTTTTTTTTGTTTGTTTGGTTGGGTTTTTTTGTTGTTGTTGAGTTTTTTCTTGGTTGTACTGTTGCATTTATATTTTTATTTTTCCTGTTAAAGAACTGTTATTCCTACTCCCATAGCTTTGCCTAAAAGTAGAAATCAATAATGGCTCTTTTTTTTTTTTTTTTCTTTTTGCATACTAGGAATTTTATATTTTAAGATGCATAACAGAATATATTCCTGAGAAAATAACAAGAGAAAAAAATAATTTCAAAATTACAATAATTCAGAGGGAGGGGTTTTACATTTTGCATTTCAAGGGAGGCTCCTGCCTTCCTCAGCAAACACCTGCCTGTTCAAACCAGGACAAATGTGCAGTTGGCTCTTCCCTGGGGCAGGGGAGAGCATGGAGAGAATTCCCACATTGAAAAAAGGAATGGTTGGAGCCACACTTTCTCCCCCAACTCCAGAATAAAAGAAAATGCTTGGGAATAACCACAGGGAAGTCAGCAATTGCTGATTGATTCCCAAGGATATTTGGCAGTTGTCATAATAATTCCCATTTCAGTTGAGGTGAGTGTTCAATGGGAGCCAGGCTGGGTCCCAGAACACTGGGGAGGACATCCAGCAAAAAGGTTTTAAATAAATAAATAATTTACATACTATTCCCATTTTATGCTTTTCTTTCCTCAAAATAATCAGGAATAACTCTATCACATTCCTTCCACTGGTGATTCCTACAGCAAATGTTCCACAAAGATACTCAAATAGGGAATTAAAAGGCCCTGTGTAAAGCAAGAATATTCCAGAATGATCACTTGTACAGAAAACAACAGGAATTTTAAAAACAGCTAATTTAAAATGAATAATAATTACATTATGAACCATATTTTCAGTTCTATACCTCCTGAATAGTTAAATTATCATGCCTCCCACACAGCTGCTTGTTTTGCATTTTGAGTGTGTTTAGCCTGCTAGAACTGGCTCTGGATTTCTCAGAAATTCACAATGTAGAATCCAAAAATAAAAATGAAATATGGATTTATGTAAACAACCTTCTCCCCCTGAGAGTGCTGCAGCACATCTCAGATGTGACTTTGGGTGAGTGAGAGCTAAAATTGAGGTGGTTTGGGTGAGTTTGGCCTTGGGGTGTCCTTGGCATCAGGAGCCAAGAAATTGTATCAGGAATCTCCAAGATTATCCTGATGATCTCTGAGAATCCTCTTATCTGCAGAAAACCTAAAAGTTCCCATAAATTCTTGCAGTGGAGCTACCTTTCTTTATAAAATATATTCTGTTTTTCATGAAAAATATTGCTTTTTTCATCAGATTTTCTCCCTGCTATCCTTTCCCTTGTACTTCCATGCACTGAAAATACTATTTTTTTTTAATGAGAATTAAAACTCAAATATCTCCTGTCACTGCTCTGAGACACAGCCCAAACTTCCTAGCCAATTAATGTCCCATGGAGGGGACATTTCATCCATCAGGATAATCTGGTGTGCCCAGGAGACAAATCCATTGGGGAAAGTGGGAACAGAAACCATTGAACTCTGATTTTTGAGGCATCAGAGCTGAATTTTCTAATTATTTCCTCAGATTTTCAACCAAAAAAAATTTCTTTTTGCACAGATAAAAAGGAAACGACCCAAAACATTATCCAGTCCACAGCAATCACTCTCACCTGGGTTGTGTTTATGCTGTTGAAACAACCTGTTCTGGCTCATTTTCTGTCACCAAACCTTGCCAAAGCTTCAGAAAAATTCACCTGTGCCTGCTTCTCCCACTTTTGCAGCCTCAAACCATGACGGAAAGTGGAAAACCTCAGCTCAGCTTCTCCCCAGCAAAGCCCTCCCACTACAGATCCCACTGTTAACTCAAAATCCAATTTATTGCCACAATAAACCAAAGAAGACTCAACCAAACATGGTCTGGGCAAGGCCACCACCAGCCCAGAGCATCCAAAAAAATAGTCAGGAATGGCTTCTTTGGGTTTCTTTTTTCCAAATGGCAGCTGATAGAAGTAGGGTTTTTAAGAAGGAAAATTCAAAGTTAATGGCAAATGCAATCCAGAAATAAAACTCAGTTACAAACAAACCCCCTCCCCACTGTATCCCTGTAGTTTTGGAGCTGGGTTCATGTCCCAGTGACTGTCACGAGGAATTACAAAGGAAAACAGGCACAAGTGAGGTCATTCCCACCTGAGGAGGGGAAAACTTTGGTTTTATTGGAGTTTCCTTGCCTCAGGAGACAACAAATAGAGGAACAAGAGAGGGGTGGCTCATGGAAAACATGATTCCACACCAGCCTTGATGTTTGGGACATTTGGTCATTCATAACCAAAACACCAAATCAGGCAAAGTGTCCCAAATGTCTTCTTTATGCCTTTTTTAAAGCTCTGTCCACGATAATTTTAGTGCTACGTTGTTGCAAGTAACAAACCCCATTTTTTCCTCCTTACTTTTTACAAAAATAAGTGAAATTTCAGACACACAGAGCCTTCACCAAGCAGGGGTAACTGTTAGAATTTCCCAGCAGGTTTTGGGGGATTTCTTTAGGCTGGAGATCCCTTTAGTCAACACCTCAGTGCCCAACCACTTTATTTTCATTTTATTCCCTCAAGGTTGCCAAAAGGCTGCCCAGTTCTCCTGGGACATCACTCAGGGAGAGCCTGAAAAGCTTTAAAGTAGAATTTACTTTTAAAAAGTAGAATCCCAGATTGGTTTGGGTTGGAAAGAACCTTAAAGATCACCCCTGTCCCATGGGCAGGGACAGCTCCCACCAGACCCAATTGCTCCAAGCCCCATCCAACCTGTCCTGGTCCTTTGAGAGATTCTTCCCTGCAAGTGAGAGGCAGAAATGAGTGTTAGTTTAGGCTGAGTGCCCTCGTAATTAGCACCTTGCAAATTAACACTGCCCTGGGAAGCTGAGAAGGCCAGGAATGAAAGAGAAGCCAGGACAGGAATGCCATTCTGGGGAGTTCATCATTGAAGGAGAGGTGGGAAATGGATTAAAAAAGCAGGCTCTGGACTCGAATTCTAATATTTATAATCGATATTCTAATATTTATAATTGATATTCTGGTATTTATAATTGATATTCTGATGTTTATAATTGATATTCTGGTATTTATAATTGATAATCTGATATTAGTTGTGTGGATCTGGGATTCTGGTCTGGTCAGGGGCCATCAGGGTCTGTCTGTTGACTCAAGAAGATTTTGTGCCAGTCCCTGAGTTTGGAATTCTGCAGGGAATGCTGCCAGCCTTTAACTTTATAGGATACGGGAATGTAAATCATTAATGGGAATCATTTAGGATGGAAGAGACCTTTAAGATCACCAAGTCCAGCTGAACCCAGCACCACCACATTCACCATTTAACCACGCCCCAAGTGCCACAGACACATTTTTTTTACAAATTTCAGGGAATTCAAACAAAAAAGAAATAAATGAGTGCGAGGCCAGACACAACAACAACCCAAGGCACGAAGAGTGGAGGAAGAGGAGGATGAAAGGCACCACTTCCCTCTAAATCCCACTGATTGTCCCCCATTAACCCCAGGTGGAGGTTGCACCCCTGCATTCCTTAGATAGGACCTCATGTAAATAATTGAGGGAACCTGTGGCTGTTCAGTCCTTGAGAATTTGGAATGAAGCCATGGAAGGGTTTTAAGGGCCTACAAACACTGGTAATCCCCCAAATGGATCACCCCCACTTTGTCACTTGATATGAGGCTTTTTTTCAAGGTCTGGCCATATTTTATACAAAAAATTATGAGTTTTGTAAGGTCCAATTATATCTACTCACCATTACTTCAGGGGTAGCTAGAGGCTGATGTGCTGGAGCAGCTCCATGGACTTGTTCCTTGCTTTAATTCCTTCAGTTAATTCCTTAAGTCCAGCTAGGAAGGTCATCCTTCCAGAAATGTGATTTTTCCACCAGCAGAATCAAAGAACCAACCCAAAACACTTCAGGCTTGGCTTGTGAGGGTTATTTGCAGAGCACTTGAATTTCTGCACCATTTAAAGAGTGGCAAGGAACATTCCTGGGCAGTGGAACTCGCTCAAATATATTGTTAAAATATTAGAAAATCCCTGGCGTGCTTCTGGCTCAGGTAAAAGCAGCTCCCAAGTAATTCCTTGGCATGGCTCAGGAGCTGGCACAGGCCAAGGGCCATTCCCAGGAGACATTTTGGATGGAGCCACCTTGTTCTGGAAGGCCAGGACATTTCACAGGTTGGATGTGGGCTGGTTTAGGCCAGGTGGCATCAGCAGGAGGGCTGCGTTTAATTAATTCATGGAGCTGTAGCCAAAAAGTCCAATCCACTCCCTGTACCGACAGTAACTCCTGGAAGCAGGAGCAGAGACGGCCTGGGAGAGGATGAGGAAGGTTGGATGGCTCCTCCTCTTTTCCAAGCAGCTTTCCACCACCCGGATATCCCAGATCCTCAGGGAAATTCCCCATTTTGCATTTGGCAGCAGTTACACCCTGGAGCCACCAGCACACGAGGGAGTCGCACCTTCACCGTCACCTCCAGCTTTGGCTCCCACTGCAGGAATGGAGGACAGAGCTTGAAATAAATCCCTTGGGAAGCAGGAAAACCCTGCTGCTCTCCCACCCACATCCCACAGCACAGAGCAGGAGGTGAGCTCTGAAATGTGGCACGGCTTGGGGCTCTGCCCTGCTCACCTGTGGTGCCCCCACATCTCAAACAGCTTTGGGGGCCCTTCCCACTGCCTGGCCTCAGCTCTCAGAGGGATTAAGGGATGAGTTTGGCCAAGTCATGTCTCATTTCTGGCCCTCTTTCACCTCTCTGGCTCTGTGTTTGTCATTCTGTTTAGACTAAAAAAGCTCAGGCATGGCTTCTGTCCCTTAAGCAGCTCAATTAGAACCTCTAAAAGGAGATGTTCAAAACCACTACACAGCTTGAGCTATGTTAATGGTGCTAATGATGTAATGAGGATGATGATGATGATGATGATGAAGAATCAATATCAAGTGTTTAAGGCCAGGCTGGAGCAACCTGGTCTAGTGGAAAGTGTCCATGCCCGTGGCAGTGGGGTGGAAAGAGAGGAACTTTAAGGGCCTTTCCAACCCAAACCATTCTGTATTCTGGAACCTGACTCTTTCACCTCATCTCTTGGTGATTAATTTTATTTTTGTCCAAATAATAGTCAGATTTTAGTCTTTCATGCCTATTTAAGAGGAAGTTCAGTATAAAGTTTGTCCTCTCATTGTGTTTTCTCTTTCTCCTCATTCTGTGTTTTTACTTGCGTGCTCTTCTCCACTCAACAATGCTCCATCACTGGTTGCCCAGCTGGGTTACACAAAATTCCACACAAAAAACATCCCTCAGTGTACCTGCAAGCTTGTAAGAGATTCAGGCAAGTCATTACTTCTTTCTAAGCTAAAGGCAACTCTATTTTTACTGGATTTTACTTCTCATGCTCCCCTTCTGCTCAGCACATCCCCAGCTGCAGCCTGACACCACCTTCAAGGCATCTCAGCGACGCCGAGGGAAACAACATGAGAGAAAGGGGGGAAGAAACCTATTTTATTTTTCTGGAGGTGAAATCTCTCATGTGATCCTTGTTTTAATCCCAGATTCTTACAATGCATTCTGAGTCACCCACTTCCTCTGTGGGCACAGCTGTCAAAACCCCGCCACATCCTCGGCTCCTGCGGCTTTACAGCTCCCGTTAGCAGCTCCTTAAGGGGCTGCCTGTGAGGTTCCAAACCTGCCAGTTCCCATTACCCAACTGCCAGGAAGTGCGAATGGGAGGTCGGTTGGGAAGCTGAAGAAGGCAGGGGGTTTACCCTGCAGGGTTTGGTGGGAAGCAAAGCCGAGGTAGATCCATCTCCCATCCCATCATCTCCAATTGTTCGCTCTTCTGGTTTAAAAGCTGAGCAGCCTGGTTTAGTGGGAGGTGCCCATGGATGGGAATTAGGTAATCCTTGAGCTCCCTTCCAACCCAACCTCTCGGGACTTCTGCTGCTCACAGTGACCCCCAGATGTGTTGGAAAGTCTCTTTTGCCAGCCCAGCTATTGAAAAAGGAGGCAGAACTCTTCTATTCTCATTCTCAAGGTTGTTAAATGTTTCTTATCTATAAAATTCTTTCTCTGGCCTACTGAGGTCTGTTCAGCAGTATTCAGTATCTTTTTATACTAAAAACTACATGTACAATGTTTACAATTACCTTCCAATACCTATCACCTATGTTAGACAGTGAGCTTCTGCTCTAAACCAATCCAAAAGTGCCACCATCACAGCAGGAGATGGAGGCCAAGAAGAAGGAGAAAGGCTGGACACGCCCAGATTCCTCCATCTTGCCCCCTGAACCCCCATTCTAAAAACCCCAAAAATCTATTTTTCACCCCGTGAGAAATTAATTATTATTCTACTTAGACTTTTGTGGCTTGCAGGTCTTCATATAAGGTTGGTAATTTTTTCCATGGGTCATAATCAAAGTCCCAGGTGTCTTGGGCTCTGTGCCAAGGTCTCTGAGCCCCCTGGCAAGAGGTCCTGGCAATCCAGGACAGCCAGAGGGATGTCCTGAATTCCAACACCAACCCATTCCATGACTGTATGAAAAATACCTGATTGTATGAAAAATTCCATGATTGTATGAAAAATATCAAAGTTTTTGCCTGGTTCCCCAGAGCTTCAAGCTGATGTTTCTCACCACAAGAACAAAGCAAAGCAAAGCAAAGCAAAAGCAGGAGGAGCATTGGTTGAGCAGAGTTTTCACTGATTTAATGAACAATTCCTTGGGTGAATAACAATCTGTGAGGAGAACAGCAGTGGGACACCATCCCAACACCAGCACAATCCTGGATAAAGCTCCAGCATTTCTGTCTGAGGATGGCAGCTCTGACTCTGTGTAAAGGAACCAGCTCTGAAGGGGTGGATTAAAAGCCTGGGTGCTTTTCCCACAGCAGGAAATGGGACTGGAAGGTAAAACAAATGAATAAATGCAAGAATTCTGTGTGCATGGGAAGGAGAGAGTTGGAAAGCCAAAGGGACTTTGGAAACCCTTTGGAGACACAAGTGAGAGTTTTCAAAGTAACAGAACCATACAATGGTCTGGGTTGGAGGGGACCTTAAAGATGGTCTCGTTCCAAGGTTTAGGTTGGATCTCAGGGAAATTTTCTTCCCTCAGAGGGTGCTGGGCACTGCCCAGGCTCCCCAGGGAATGGGCACAGCTCCAAGGCTGCCAGAGCTCCAGGAGGGTTTGGACAATGCTCTCAGGGATGCCCAGGGTGGGATTGTTGGACTGGATGATCCTCATGGGTCCTTCCCCACTCTGGGTATTTAAAGCTCAGCTGCAGTGAGGAACTGAACAGCTCCAGAGGTCCGTTGTGAAGAAAAGGACATTTGATCAAGCAAGACAATGTGCCAGGCAAGGACACATTGACATCAGTGGGTCAAGCAAGTCAAAGCCTGGGACAACAACAGGTTTTTTTAATTGCTGTCATTCCCCCAGACTAAATTTGGCCATGTCCAACCTATTCTGAGCTCCAGCCAGTTATTTTGGAATCACACCCTGACAGTGACACTCTGCCAAGGTATCCTGACTTCTCCACCAAAGTGTGATGACCATGGAATCCCATGGGAAGCCGATGGAGTCCCTCAGCCTCCTGAGCTTGTTCAATGATGTCATTTACAATGGATGGAGAGGCATTTCTCCAGCTCAGGGTACCACTTCTGGGGCTTAAATTAGCCCCAAGGCCAGGCTTATGTTCATGAATAAGGCTGAAGGAAGGATCTCCCACAACCACTGTACGAAGACTTTTCCAACAGATCTGAAGAAAGAGGAGCACGCTTCAAGTATAATTTAAAATACATTTATTGTTTCATTTGTTCTTGCTTTTTTTTCTTTTTTTTTGTTATACAAAGATGTTAAATAACTTAAATACATTCTCAACAGTCACTCAGAATCAGATTTATACCTACAAGCTGTACATATGAGGTAGAGAAAAATAACTTAGGCTCCCATAAGACATTGGAAAATAAACAAACAAAACAAAAACAAGAAAAATACTAATCCTTCATGTTAGTATTCCCACCTCCCTTTAAAAGGAAATGCCATCCCAGGCGTGCAAAACAAATCCTAGACTTTACATTCCTGCTTCAAATTATTAAAGGTGGGGTGGTCCAAGGGAAATTCCTGGGCTGGTTTGGTGATTGGTGTTTCAGATGGATCCATGCTCAAGGGGAGCTGGAAGGATTATCTACACATCTCCTGATTTTCCTGAATTCAATCTCACCTCTACTAACCTGGATGTCTTTATCCCCTTCTACTGTCAGCAGGGAAAACTGGCACCTCCACATGGGCCAAGCACCGTCCAGAGGAGCCCCAGACCTGCAGACCAGGGGCTCCTTTCCCTAGGGGGATGATTACAGACCCATTGCACATCAGTGCCAACAGGGAAGTCATCTCCTGGCCTTCTGGGTCAGGAGATCCAGTGCTAAGAAGGTTTTTTTTTTTCCCATTTCTCAAAACACTCAGCAACAACTGAGAGAAAGGCAAAATTCCAATGTTTCCCCTGACAGGTGAAGTCGATGCGTCTGCATAATTCCTGGCCTCACTCCCCACTCCCTCCCTGCACCTGAGGAATTGTAGTTACAGGAAGCCAAAGTAAAACTGTGCTGCCAAATCCATTTTCCTTTCCTCCCCACCCACAAGGCCTCAAGATTCCCTTTTTTCTTTTATTTGCTCCATTCAGAAATACTCTGTGAATAATTTGGTCAAATCCAATGTTAGTTGGTGAAGAATAGATCTAAAAGCTATTCAGTGGTAATACCCATGACCAGGTTTCAGGGGGTTGAGCAGATCTAACCAGGAGGTTGGAATGAGATGGATCTTAAAGACCCCTTCCAACCCCAAACATTCCATGATTCCTATGATTCCTCCGGACCTGATCCTGTGCCGTACTGAGCGACGCGGTCCAGAAAGGCCACATCTTGTATTTCTTGTGGGAAAACGTCACTTTCTAAAAGTCATCACCTAATTAGCACCCTGAAAACTGAAATCCAGGATGAGCTGGCCACGGAAGCCAGACTCAACCCAACAGATGTGCCCGCAGAGCTGGATAAACCGGGAATGAGGAGCTTTACTGCACCTGTTCCACAGGGTACAGAACAGACCGGATTTTACTGCAGCATCAACTGAGGAATTTTTCACAGGCACCATAATCCACCAGAAAATCACCTTAAGCAGCATCTACTCC
Source organism: Tangara arthus (assembly GCA_035584835.1). Taxonomy (NCBI): domain Eukaryota; kingdom Metazoa; phylum Chordata; class Aves; order Passeriformes; family Thraupidae; genus Tangara; species Tangara arthus. The sequence goes on from JAWMQZ010000118.1 coordinate 1,953,052, forward strand.
ATGAAAGTACCCTTGAGAAATCGGTCCCTTCATCTGGGGTCTCATCCAACCCTACCCCAGCCAAAACACTCGACTGTATGTTCCCTAAAACAGGGCAGCTGAAAAACCGCGGACAAAGGAATTCCAGACCTGGCCTGAAGGAAGGCAGATGTCAACGAGCTGCTTGACAACAAAATCTCCTCAGAAATTGTTTTAGCCCCTGCTCAGGTCTCCAAACCAGCAATCCCAAAAGTTCTTTAGAAAACAGGGGGTCCATAAATCATTCCCTGCTTCCCAAGGTGATGGACAAACTTCCTGAATCACGGCAGATCAAATCCCCAGCTCCCCAGTTTTATACTGCCCCATTCAAACAGATAAAAGTTGCTTGTGTTGGATCAAGCCTGGAATTTGGTCCTCTTCATTTAACCTTCCAATGTACTCAGATTATCATTTTATTCTCCCCAACCACCTTTTTAAGAGCTGTTCTTCCCCAGCCAACTGAGCTCAATGGCAAATCCCCAATAATTGCAAATAGATTTGGGATTTCCTCCATCCAGACCCATCTCAAAACCAGGATGTTCAGTTAAAAAAGGGTAAACTTGAAATTTTGGGGTAGATTTTTTTATCTTTCCATTACAAGCTACTCATTCTTCATTTTTAGCATTAATAATGCTAACAATTAAAAATCCCCTTTGATTAAACACTGCTTGTTTCACCAACTGGAGTTTTTGATAACTGGAAGATAAGGAGAACATAATGTTTAGGACTTGTTTTGCATTTCTCCACATCCGGCATAAATGAGTCAGTCACACAGAACAGAAGCTTGTTAAAAAACAGATGACGGGTGCAACAATTATTTCTGTGGGTTTTTATTTCTTTTAATAGAAAATTCTAATATAAAACAGCAAACGTTTTCAGTTTGCCTTGTTTACAAAAATATTATATATATTTTTTTATATTTCTGACATAACTAAAATGCACTATTCAATAAAAATATTCTTCCATCAGCTAACTTCTCTTTTTAAAAAAATTAATAAAAAAGTTATATAAATAATGGTTGCACCCCCCCACCCCAAAACTGATCTGGCTGGATCAGCTTAGGAGAACCAACACTTTGACACTTTTGGGGGACAGGGGGTGAAAGGGGCTCAGGAACCAGAGATCTCCCCTCCACCCATCTGTCCTTCTCCAGTTACATCTGAGCAAAATCCTGTTTCTCTGGGGATAAGAAAAAGGGGGAAAGTTGCTTTGCACTTTTTTTAATATATATATATATGAAATGACACCATGAAAAAGTTCAGGGACCCAAATCCACCGTTGAAGTAGTTTTACAAAACCGAGCAATTTCACTGAATTGCACTAGAGATCCAATGGTGTGGTGGCAGAATCAGCCTCTCTGGAAAAATCCAGTTTAATCCAGCTGGGACAAAAAGGTTTTGCAGGACACTCCCCAGTGTTTTATACAGGAGTTCCCAGTCTCTTATTTAGGGTTTTCCAGACTTGTGGATAGAGTAGCACTTGTACTCCATGAGTTAATTCAACTCCAACACATCTCTCACCATCAGAAAACCCAGGCCTAGCACTCCAAAGGGTTTTGAGATGGTTTGACAGATTCTCTCCCAGCTCCTACTTAAGCTCCACTGGATTTTTCCAAAAGGAGGTTTTTGCCCCCATTCCTTCTTCAACAATAAGGCAAACATTGGAAAACGCTGGAACTAAAGACCCCCCACCCAAAACACACCCACAGCGTGGTGCAGGGGGGAGAAAAAAAAATAACCCACATTTGTTTTACCACCCTAGGTCAAAAGGCCAAGAAGACAAGTTCTCCTGATTTCAGAGTGTTAGTATATTTTATACACTGCCTATACATTTAACACATGTGCCTCGCTACTATTTAGTTATTTATAATTTTTTTTTAACCACAGGAGAATAAACCTTGCTATTTACAATATATAACAGGCAAGTACTATATCCACATGAACATAAATACAATTTGTGGTGGTTTTTTTTCTTGTTATTCATTTTTTTTATAATGCTTTTTTTTTTTTTGTCTTTTTTTTTTTCCTTTTTTGTCTTTTTTTTTTTAAATACTTACAGAAAGCATCCAGGCTTCAGTGCGTGAGTTATAATACACAGAAGAGCTCTTTCACTCAGTAGTTCATTCACTCTTTGCTGCTTCCTTCTAGACAAGCTTGGACAATCTGCCTTATTTCCCACCCATCTCTCTCTCCCCCACACTGCTGAACACACCAAGCTTCCCTACCCCATCCCATCCCATCCCAGCATTTTTTGGCCAGGATATCCATGCCAACACTCCCCTCTCTTCTGCTTCTAGGGACTCATTCTCCTCTCACACCAGTGCAATGTGGAGTTACTCCAGCGAGGTCAACGGAGACAGAGACACCAGTGAAAAGGAGGAAAATGAGGCCCATGGTTTAAATATAACAATAATAATAATAATTAATAATAATAATAATGCACATAAATTGCGGCCCATCCTTTAATTAAGAACAGATAAAAAAAAAAAAGAATGAATGGAGCCAGAAATAGTAATTCAGACCCCAAAGTTCCTGTTTTGAGCAGGTTTGGATCTGGCTTTACTTTAAAGGGGAAGACCTATTCTAGAACATACAAAAATGTAACAGTGAGTTTGCACATATGTGTGAGAGAGAGAGACAAAGGGAGAAAGAGAATTTAACATAATACCACATTGAAACCATAAGAAGGTCCTTCTGAAGGGCTTTACAATAAATAAATGTCCAATATTTATATATATATATATATATTTATGTGTCAAGGTGTGCATATATATCTATATATACACACTGAATAATAGGTTTCTAGGTGATTTATTTTTTAAACCATTATATAAACTGCTCAGGGGTGACTTTCCCAAAAAGCTGTGAGACCTTCCTGGTGCTTTGCTGGGGTGGAAGGTGGGAATTCCACATGTGGATTCCACCTTCACTCCTCCAGCATTATTCCAACCTCCAAAATTGTACAGTAAATAAGGAAACACCAAAAAAGAGACGTTTTGCTTCACTCTGCAGAGCCATGGTGCTATTAAACAGTAACACCCTGTCCCTCCCCCTGCCCCCACCTCAAGATTTGATACCAACAAGCCAGGCTGGACTGCAGGTATTTGTTACTAAGAAAACCCCAAATCTATCTTTTCTCTTTGCAGTAGATTTGTATGAACAGTTTAAATATTAGTGGCTTCAGTTTAGGGGAGAAAAATTAAAATTAAATAAAAATAAGGAAAAAAATACTTTAAAAAATAATGGTTCATTTTGGGAAATTGTTCTCTTTTTTTTTTACTAATTTTTACTAATGTTTGAGAATCTCCTCTTTTGAACACCAGATCAATGCCTTAGAGAAACTCAGTGGAAACTGCTACTACTGGACAATCAAAAATTGCTACCAAAAATCAAACAAAACACCCTCTGCTCCCCATTTTTTCCTTAGAAAGCTTCATTCAGGCAATTTGTCAGCTGCCTCCAATCCGCTTTTATATGAAGAATATTGGCACACCAAGTCCTGGATTGTAAATCTCCTCTTTCAAGCAAAAAAGAAATGCTGGAGGTTGTCACGTGTTTCACAGCATTGGAGTGATCAACCCCTGCAGTCAAATTTCTGGCTTCTCTCAGGTTGTCTCTGTGTCGATTGGTTATTCCAAATCCACGAGTTTGTTAGGATTTAGCAGGTGTGTTTTTAAAGTTCTCAATCTAGTGGTTAAAAAAAAAAAAAAAACAAACCAAAATCATCTTAAGGTCATAGGGTTTACATACAGCTTGTGTCATGTACCACTGCCATGGTTTAGAGTAAATGGAATGATGACCTAGGAAAGAAAAGTCAGCTCCTCCAGAGGTCTGATCCAGGCCAAAACGGCTGCTCCAAGAGGCACTCGGATTCCTCCTGTCCTACTCAAGAGAAACACGTCCAAATTCAACTCAACGAGTTTCAGTTGGGATTTCTGAAGCAGTTACCACAGGTTGACCTCCATCAGCAAGAGGTGGGAAGAGGAGAGAAAAATAAATCATTTGCCAAGTGAAAATGAAACAAAAGTATCTAGTGGTTTAAAAAAAAAAAAGATTAAATTTAAGACAGCGATAGTGCTAAAGAGCCTGCATTTGGGTGAATTGTTTTAAATAAAGACGGGGATTGGACTGAAGGGGACAGGCACATCTGGTGTTCTGCTGTCTTCCCAACCTCTTTCTGGGATCTGTTTCTGTCTGCAGAGTGGTGGACCCAATGTTTCTGAGCTGTACTGGTGATGATACACGCGGACACGGAGCTGTCATTAAAGAGCTGATGCTCCCAGGGGGTGTCTTTGTCAGAGCCTGGTTTGCTCCATGTGCAGAAACTCCACTGGAAGAACCCATCATTCCCTACAAATCCCTCTTGAGTTTTAGGAGAAATAAATGTCCGCTTCCGGCACCACCGCACTCGAAGTGGAAAGATCTTTTGTATCTGCTCAGCTCTCTGAGCAGTTGGGTGAGCTCCAGGAATAAAGAAGTACGGGATATTCATGCCAAAGGGAATCTCTTAGCCCAGGAGTTCATGGAGGATGGCTGAAACAACGTTCCAAGGAGAAATGATCCGTCAAACTACGTAGGTGATGAAGGTGAAGGTCAACTGGTGTCTAACCCCAGTGTGACAGGCACTTATTTCCACATGGTTGGACCTCATGAAAATTCAGTCTACAGGATAAACAAAACAAAACAAAACAAACCAAAACAAAAAACCCCAAAACAAAACAGCAACACAGCTGGGTCACCTGTACCCTACAAAGTGCTTATGTCTCAACATAGCTTCCAGATGCCAGAAGGTCAATCAAACCCTGTTTGTCTCCATAGGCAGTTCTCCAAGCTGGCCCAAGTGCAGCAGGAGCCGCGGGTCGTGTCAGTCCTTGCAGGTGTAAACCTCCTCCCTCTGGGTGCACTGCTTGCACTCCACGTAGCAGCACCAACGCACCTGGCACTGGCACGGGCGTGTCACCACCCGGCTCTGCGTGTTGTGGCCCCGGCCGCAGCAGATGCTGTCGCAGTTCTTGTCCTTGTAACACTTCCGTCCCGAGGTGCCGGGGGAATAGCGACTCATCAGGCAGAAGCTCGGGGAGTCGTCAATGTAGACGAGATCCGTAGTCCTTGGGATTTGATCGCTGTGGCCGGGGATGGATTTTTTAGGGGGGGAAATGTCGCCTTCCCCCGTGGCCTCGTTGGTGGTGCTGCCCACCTTGAGAGAGGTCTCGTACTTCTGCTTCAGCTGCTTGCCGATCTCGTGAAAGGGGGAGAGCTGCCTCCAGCACGTCCGGACGGTGCAGGAGCCGGACACGCCATGGCATTTGCAGGTGGTCTCCACGCCGGCTTTGATGACCTGCAGACACACACACGGCCCCAAAGAGAATCAGTCATCAAAGCATCAAGTAAAGCATGATATTTTCTAGAAGATGCTTCAGGGACACCAAGTTGAAGACAATACCAAAAAATATCTGTTGGAAGCAGACAGAAAACACATCCTACAGGAAATACTTCAAAAGGATCTCAGTTCCCAGAGTATGACATTCACCTGCAAAAACTTTGCTCAATTGGCTAATTAAAGATACTAGAAAGGTGCACAAAGATTGTCCAGTGCTGCCACTCATCGTGTAGATAGAGATCTGAAATTGTGACACAACTAAGAGATTAATATATATTTTAACACCTATTTATCTTTGTCAATAATAAGTAGGTAAGATATAAAAGTGGAAGAAGTGGAAAGAGGTGGGTTGGCACATGCTCCAGAACAGAAGTGTGGATGATAGGAACCTTCCTCATACCACAGGACCCCAAACCCAAGTACAAGCAGAAGGAATCTTAGTTTAGCACCATGAACTGACTGATGCTAAACAAAGGATCCCATCCTTTTCAAATCAAACGCAATAAAGAAGTTTCATGGCACCAAACCACATCCATCTACTTAGAAACAGCATTGGAATGTTCCAGCTCTGCTTCTCCAGAGAGAGATTTACACCTGGGGTACCTCTGTGGGCAACACATGAACAGAGATGTTATTTGGACAGCCACAGATACCCCACAGTTTGTCTACAGATTATAAACACAAATTTGTATTTCTAATTCTCCCACCCTGCCCCTTCCCCAGAATTAGGTCCTGTAGACTTTAAACAGGTAAGGTACAACCACCCATTAAAACAGCAGGTGAGGACGGAGTTTGTTTGACAGAGCTGGGTCCTGACAAGGTACCAAAGTACTGTTGAAAGTGCCCTTCCTTTCGGCATCTACGGTACCTAAAAAAGAAGAAAACAACCTCCCCCCGTGCCCATGATGGCATCTGGCTCTGCTGTGGCCTCCTGACAGCAGAGGACTGGCTGCAGTCCATTTCCTGACCATCCGGTTCTTAATTATTTGGCTGCACAAATCCTGCTGAGCCCCATGTGCAACCGTGCAATAGGTCATGGACTCGGAATCGGGGCCTGGCCCAATTGTGATATTCCAGAAACATTTTTAGAAAGACAATATGCATAATGCAGCCTTCGGCAGAGCCTGTCCAATGGTCACACTTCATTCCTGTGACAGCCAAAGACCTTTGCAAGTGCAATCCAATAATACACAGTAGCATTCAGAGCGGTGACGGGTTACAGGGGGAGATGTGTTGCTGGTTATAGCGCTCAGCTGGGATGGCTTGGGTAAGGGCTGTCACGCTTTGTGTGCCAAAGTGTCTCGCCAAGTCCACAAGAAATCCCACAATGTCAGACAAGAGCGTGCAGAACACATTTCAACACCGAGGGGGAGGGGGGAAAACCCCAACCCTCACCCATCCCCTCCCTCGTGTAAAGTCCTGTTTCACTGCTTGTCCAGAAGTGAGAGCTGAGTTCGTGTGAAACAAAGCTCCTCCACCTGATTTCACGCCCACACCATCAGCAAACCGGGCAGAAATTGCTGGGATACTTGGGAAAGGGCTGCACACTGCAGTCATTCATCACTTCAGGCTTTCCTCAACCTTTCCTCCTCCCCCAGCGCATTTGCATCTGCTCCACCTGGAAAAGGAGACAACCCCCATTGCCCAGGAGTTGGGAAAGCAAGAAACCAACAGGAACTGGCTCAGCTTGTAGTCCTGCTCCTGGGCTTGGAGCTGATTGAACAAGACAGGGTCATGAAACTCAGGAAGGGAACCTGGAGTCGGGGCTGTTCTTGTCAGGAGCCACCTCTCTGGAGCTCTGTGGGAGTGCTGACGTTGCAGGAGCACTGCAGCCAAGGCGTCCACGTGGGGCTGGTGGATACAGCCCAACACGTGTTGGAAAACCTGATCCTGATGGATTGGCAGCTGGCTGATGGCACAGGACCTTCAGTCAGGTGTAAGCATGTAGGTTTAGGCACTTGAATCACATCAGCCAGCCAGGGTTGACCTCACCGAGGCAAACACTCGAGTTTAAACACCTCAGTTCGAGAAACACCTCAGAACTCTCATCGCAGTGAGGGCAGCCAAAGCAGGGCAGGACCCTGCAGTGAGGCAAACACCTGCTCCACTGAACAGCTCTCCAGGCTCCCACTGACAGCTGAGCACATCTCTATCACCAACAGGAGCCTGAGGACCCAGCCCACACAGAGGCACCTCAGTTCAGGGGAGTCTGTGAGCAGAATCCTGCCCTCTGGGCCAAACTCAGGTGTTTAAATATCTCCACCTAGCACTAATTGAGGTGCTTTAAAACATTCTCATCACACCAGCTGTCCCTCCAGCAGCATAAAGGTCCCTCAAGGGGTACTAATCAGTGTATTTGGGTAGATTAATTCTATTCTCCTCATCTGGGCTCAAAGTTCCACACGAACCCCAGTCTGGATTTTCCTGACTTGCTTCTATCTCCTTGTTAAGCAGTGGCTGGGACAGCTCTGGTGGACCAAAGCATGAAAGGTTTCCATTGTCCCTGTCCCCATGAATGCAGCAGTTCATGAAATCCAGCGTGTGGATTTTCCTGTGGCTGCCATGCAAGCGCGGTGCATCCCGACCGCCCCGTAAAGCTTCTCCTGGAAGGACCGGGAAGGGCTCAAGAATGTTACGAGGCAGCAAGAGTGAAAATCCTAGAAAAATTCCTTGCCCAGGCAGCCTCCCCTGCTGCTGTCAGTCACGCTGCAGCTCCTCGAGGTGCTGCGTGATGGGGAACTGCTGCCTGCAGCCCCAGCCACCCACGAGCCAAAATGAATCTTGGCAAAGCCCTTCTGGTTCCCGTCCCGCTCCCCAGCTTCCACAACGACCTTTCCTCCTCTTGGTGCAAGCTCCTGTCAGAGACACTTAAATCCACCTCATTTCTTCAGGAAGCAGAGCAAGACTGATCCAAGTCAGCAGGTTGCTTGGAGAAAGCTTTGCTGGCTGGATCCTGGGACAAATGTCTGGATCATGCTTTCAGACCTGAAGGTCTTCTATCCTTCTTCCAGGATAGAAAAACACTGTTTTTATTCCCAAAAAACTCTTGGTTAGATGAGGAAGAATACGGTTTTACCATATAAAATCACATTTCAAGAGCTGTAGCAGCTCCTGCTTTCTTTTCAGGGCTCATCACAGTTCAGAGCCTGATCTACCTCCATCCTACACAGACCTGAACCTGTTCTGAACTCACCACTGAATAATCACTTCATCCACACCAACGATGTGGTCACCTGCACCTTTGTCACAGATGTGAAGCAGAATGGCTCAGCTTCCATCCAAGGAACAAAATATTTCATGCTCCCCATGGCCCCAACTCCACAGATACCAGACAGCAGCAGGGTTATAGTAACTCAGGAGCAGCAGCAACAAGGAGCATCCTTTTTGTATTGTGTGCTGTCGAGAGCTCCTACCATGAAAACAAAAGCCAAACAAAGACAAGTGGTGGGTCAGGGATGGCATCACACACGGGAATTCTGTCCTCCCACTCTCCTCTCAACAACCACCTGGTCTGGCAGTATCAAACAGAACAGTTTGGGAGGAAAGTAAGGATTTTTAGCTTGACTTAGGAACACAAATTCCCACTGACCTTGCCATGAGAACACCCAATACTGACAAACGCAGAATGAGGGAAACACAAAGCAAGACAGAACCGTTTTTCCTGGGGTTTTCCTGCTCAGAGGAAACCAGATAGCTCTGCTGGACTGCCTTCCCAACTGCCTTTACATGGGGAAAAGGGATCACAGCAGAGCATTGCTATGCAACATGTAATCCTTCCTCCCAACAATGGTGCGCCGCGAAGCTCAGACTGAGTGCCCCCGTCATGATCAGTCTCAGACATGCTGCAACACACAATTTCTCAGTGTTTTAGCTGAAACGCCGAGGACAGGATTCCCATTCATTCCCAGCTGGGTCACGGGGCTCTGGCAGTGGTTTTTTTTTTTTTTTTTGGTTTTTTTTTTTTTTTAAGACAACTCTTGTCTGGGCAGCAGCAGCCCAGGGCGGACACCCGGCCGTGGGAATTCCGTGCTCATTGCTCTGCTGTCGTCATGGCTGGGCTGCAGCTCCAGGGCTTCAAACCATTCGCTATGGTTTGGGGGAGAGGAGGGCAGCAAACCCTCCTCGCAGGCAGCTCATCCAGGGAGAAGCCTTGCCTGGCTTTGGGAAGGGTTTTGGGATGCTTCCCCACAAATCCAATCCCCTCCGTCCCCCCGTACAAGGAGCCCTCTCCAATTTAAATAGGCTTAGTCATTCTCTCAGCTCAAGTATTAACGTTTGTTTGGACAGCAGCCACGGTCCCCACACACAACCCGTGGACCAGGCTTGTCCCTTCACACTGGTCAATGCCACTGGCTGAACCATGAAAGTTTCAGATTGTTAGTTATCATCCTTTCTTTCTTCTTCTACCTTGTTAAAAATACCCTTCATTTCAGCCCGTTCTCAACCTGCTTTTTCAGAACAGCTTTCCCCTCCCACCACCCTTCCCTCTTTAAAAAACGGGAACATTCATATTTCAGTGACATAGGTATTAAAACATAAACATTTAACCATAGAACAACATAACCCTACTTAAAACTGAGAACTTCAGAAGTATTTTCCCCATGCTCAGTATTCCTAGCATGCTTCCCATGCTAAAAAAGCTCCACATAAACAACCAACTGCAATCACTTATGGGACACAGCAAGCAATTTTTTTTTCCAGAGTATTGATTTCCAGGCCTAAGAAAGGCTTTGGCTGAGCCATTCTCAGCCTGAAACGAGAGGAAAATCCAGAGAGCACGCCTGGGCATTCCTACCTGTCATAACCTGCAGCAATTAATACCAGTGGTGGCCCTGAAAACTGATCTGTACATTAAGAGCTCTTCTCAGGCTGTTATTTGCTGGGTTTGATTTGTACCTTGGTAAACATGTGATGCCCCATTTCTCACTGCAAACACATCCCTAAAAAACTGCCAAGAAGGATGCTTTATGTCTTTTGGGTTTTTTTGCATGCACCAAGTGGATTAAGCTCCAAAATAGCAATTCTTACACACCATGAGGGTGCAGCAAAAGCTGGAGTTGGACTGGAACTGTGTTAATGAGCAGGAACTGTGTGAGACAGCATGGCCAGTGCTTGTAAACACTGTCTCTGCAACAGGAGAGTTGTGCCTCTCTCCGCCTGTGTGTGACCTTTAGTGAGTCACTTAATCTTTCTGGGTCTCGATTTCCCCCCTCTGCCCAACGGAGCTCCAGAAATGAAGAGGGTGGCATGCTCTGATAACGTGTTATGTGATAGCTCATGAAGTTCCTCAGACAGATGATAGCTGGGCAAACATCTCCCTGATATGGAGAGCGCATCTCCAGCCCTCCGGAGAGATCCCTGCCAGCGCTGCCTGGGGGGGAAAAGCCATTCCTCAGATGGAATTCCAAAATAAGCAAGTCAACAGCAAGGGAAAGTCCAGGCACCTCCCACTATCCTCTCCAGAGCATCCCAGATGGTTCCAGGTGTAGCTGTCTCAGGGTGGGTCTGGACTTGAAGCCTACAAGGGTGACAAGGACCATGACAAGGGGCTTGGGACAAGGTGACCTTTAGGGTCCCTTCCAACCCAAGCCATTCCAGGATTCTTCAGAAACACCTGCTCTGCACAGACCAAAGCATCTTGTGCAAAAACCAATGAAGCCTCATGAAAGGAACCAGTTTCAAAGCAGGAAACTGCTGGAGGATAGATCTTTTCTTCTTCTCCATCTCTACCTCCCCATAATTTTGTATTAAACACTCAAGATAACTGTGGTTATACACGGACTTCAGGCAAAGGTTTGTGGAAGGATGAAGGAAAAAGGCAGTGAGAACATGATAATTTTTTTTCCTAGGCTAACAGCAGCCCCTTTTAATTGTGCCCCTTGGATCTGTAAGACATGCTTGACCAGACATACCTCTGGAAGAGGTCAGCACTCCTGGGATTAAGAAACTTAGCAACGCTCCAGAGAGGGAGTTGGAAAGTCATGTTTAATGATACTTGGCTGAGAAACTGGGCAAATTTAATTAAAACATCACTTACTCAAGCCCAGTGGAACTAATTGAGTGCTCTAATATTCCGCCTTTTCATTAATGGGTTACAAAAGAGGGCTGCACTTGTGTGTACAAGGGGGAAAGGGGGGGAGGATGGAGAGAAGATGAGAGCTTTAGCAAGGCTGCCTGGGCTTCATTTAATATAACTCAGAAACTTCATTGCTGGCAACGGAGCTTTAATACAGTTGACTTCTCCCCCCAAAACACCCTCTCCACCCAAGACCCCTCGGAAAGAATGGCTGAATGAGGGAGAGTAGATCTGGCAAAGGAAGGGAAATTGCTTTTTTAATAAGTGGTCTATTCAGAGCTCCTGCTTTTCAATAAAGAGAAGGCTGGAGAAGTCCTGGTCTAATTACCTCATCCTCACACTAGACAAGCTCACCCTTTCATTAACCACTGAGGTCATATCATATAACTTGGTGAGCCACCACGGGCACAACATGTTCAGTGATTATTTCACTGGTGGCAGCAAAATTACACGCAGCCCATCAAGGTTGTAAAAAAGCAGAAGTAAATTCATAATTAAATGGGAACATCTACCAAGAGACACTAAAACTAGGCGGGATAGGATCATGTCACCCTCGCAGAAATACAGGGATTGTTTGCTGGTGTGACACCATGGAGAAACTGGTGTGGTGACCAGGAGGGGAGAGGGTTGCTTGCCAAATTAGTCAGTCCAGCACAGGTCCTTTTTTTTGCTGGGTCTCAAGGGACTATTTGTATGTTTTGCCATGGTTGGGAGTAATTAGATGGAGAAAATGACATGTAAAGAATCAGTGAGAGACCACCAAGCTTGTGCTGTATCATTGGTAGAGACTTCTCCACTCCCTCAGCGAACACACACATCCACCACACGCTGCAAGAACTCCAGCTCCAAACTGCTCAGCTCCAAAATGGCACAAACCAAGGTTTTCTGCACCCCTCTACTGCCTCTGATCCACCCCAAATCAAAGCCAGATGAGTTATTGTTCCAATAACCACACTAGGTGAGTCCAAAGGGGTTTCAGACTGCTGCAGTCACTGGGTGAGCAAACCCTGCTTGATAGTGGCAAAGTCTTTATGGCAGCAGTTGGTTGGTGGGCAGCTTCTTTGAAGGCACAGAAAACATGCTGAGAATCATCTTTAACTACTCACTACCTTCCTCAAGGAAAATATCCACAAACTCAGCAAGGAATGCAGCAGTGCTCTCAGCCTCCATCCTTTCATCCCTGCACTTGCAGTGGGAACAGGAGGAAGAACAGAGATCAAACCTGGTATTAATCCACACCTGAGAACAAGCAGTGCCAAAGGCAATCCATCCACCACATCAAGAGGGTCAAGCTGGTTTCAGTGTTCTAGAATCTGAAGCAAGCATTGCAAGTTTCGACTTTGTAGTCACAAAGCCAGCCTAGGTCCTCACTCTGATCTTCATCTTAGTGACACCGAGTTGTGCCAGGGGTTTAGGACCATACAGATGTGTGTTCTCGTGATCTTCAACCACCAGCCTCCTGAAAGCTTCCTCCTCAACATTCCCTCCTTCTCTGCCTGGCTCCATGGTGGAGCTGTGAGCCTGCTGCGCTGCTTGGCTTGGCTTTCCACCACGCCATGGCACGATTATTATATCCAGCAGCACAAACAGAGAAATCATTTCAACTGCTGCTGCAAACAGGCAAAGGGGAGCTGTCACACAGCAATCCCAGCTCGACAGAGACGTTGTGGATGGACGAAAATAGGAGCAGTGGATCACTGACCTGCAGCAGAGGTCTGTGACTTGGGTTGCCAGGAGGGCTCTGGGTGTCTGGACAACCGTCACAACTGTTACTCAGCTGTTCAGCTGCAGATACCACACTGAGAAACCACTGCCAGTGGCCACAGTCCCACTGTGCCAAGGGAAGAGGAGGCAGAGGATGCTGGAGAGTCCTGCCTCTTCCCCTGGGAGCTAACTCACAAGAATCAGGATACAGAAGGGAATGTTCAACCTCTCCCGCTCATCCTTGGAGTTCATTTAGCTCAGAGTCATGCAGTGTAGAGCACAGATGATAATTAAGGACACAAATCCTAAATCCAAGAGTGGCCTCAGCCATATGGACATCCTGACTGCAGCTCCTAGGATTGGGAACACTGGGAGTTGGGCCAAACCCATCTGGGAGGTTTTTAGCCCTGCCACTGTTGGTGGATATCCCTGGAGCTACAAGGACGTGCCAGTGGCAGCCAAAGTCCCATCCTTGGAGGTTTTGATGAGACTGTATTGTGTGACTCTGGAATGAGAGGAGAGCCAGGACATCTCACAGAAACATCCAGCATGGAATCACAGCTCCATGGGCCACCTTCTCTACTGCCATCCCATCTGCTACACACTCAACTCCAAAAGATGGGAATGGAAGGAGAATTAAAGGAGAGCCAGGACATCTCACAGAAACATCCATCATGGAATCAGACAGCTCCATGGGCCACCTTCTCCACTGCCATCCCATCTGCTACACACTCAACTCCAAAAGATGGGACAGAGCAACCAACACAAGGGTTGAGACAAGTCCCAGCATCCTGCAAAGCCTGTTTGACACGTCAAAGAGCTGCCACAGGAGTTCAGAGACACTGAGCCCTTTAATCCAGAGCAGGAAAGCTGTCAGCCAAAACCAGACACCAGCTAAATCCAGGATATTTCTAATCCTGATGTCAGCGCTGTCTAGGAGCATCTGGTAGTGGGGAGAGGGGGAGACACTTTGCTGGCCAGCCCTGGCTGGTGGCATTCCCCGATGCCCCAATTCCGTCGCGAGGAATGACATTTTATACATAGACACAGCAACAACTGAGCTGGGGTGGCCATTCCTAGAATGCACAACTGGCTGGGCTGCATTTGCCTGGGAAACTGGAGACCCAGGTCCCCCATCCCAGCCCCAAGCCTGCATCCAATCACACAGACAATAACAAGGCTCGAGGGCTATTTCTGGCCCTGCAGTATGTCCCCCTTGGAGGTTGGTGCAATGAAACACTGATCCTAAGCACCTGTGCTGGCCAATCTGAGGGATTTTCATGTTGGAGCAACTCTAGGCTAGGTACAGCCAAGCATTTTATGGGAGAAGGTGGAAAGCCTCTTCCTTTTCCCCTTGCTGGGATGACCCAGCACTTGCAGACACTTTGTCCTTTACATCTGTCACGGAAAATGCTGAGCTGGAAAGGGACCCACAGGGATCATCGACTCCAAATCCCAGCCCTGCACGGGACAAACCCAAAAATCACACCATGTGCCCCAGAGTATTGTCCAAATGCTTCCTGAACTCTGGCAGTCCTGCAGGGAGGCCCCTAGGCAGCCTCAGAGGAGGTGTAAAGAGCAGGAAGAGAGGATAAAGATGGGAAAGAAAAAAGGGACTCTACAACCAAGCACCGTCTCCCGCTCTAGGTGACACAGGAGGTTTCTGTGCTCTAGGTGACACAGAAGGTTTCTGCCAGAAGACAAAACTGGAGGGGCTATTAGGTCTGAGGTCAGCCAGAAATTAATCTCTCCACCCTGGTTCCCTGCCAGCTGTTTCTCCAGCCGATTTTAAAGAAACCTGGCCAAGGAGATGCTACACTGTCCATGCTCTACTGAACTGCTGCAAGAGAAGCATCCCTCAAGGAGGTGTTGTGGCAGCATAAAATCCTTCCTCCATGTTCTATCTCATGTTAGTCTTTCCATCCCTTTGTGGTGTGAAACCCTCTCCTCCCTGTGGGAAACCAGCAATCCTTGTCTCCACCTCATATTTCCTAAACCTGGCCAGTCCCATTACTTTCCCTCTGGTCTCTCTCCGATGGTTTTGCACAATAAAAACCAGGGCATAATCCCACAACTCAGCCTTCTCCCTTCCAGAAGGAGCACCACTCCATCCATTTCACACCCAACACTCCTATTCCACACCCAAAACCAGCATAATTTCCCCCAAAACCCCACAGCAGCCTGACCCCCACCACCACCACCCTGCAGCGCCTTCAACGCACCTTCATGCCCACCAGGTTGTTGTGGAAGTCCACCCTGGCTCGCAGGTCCTTGTTGGGCTTCCTCCCCAGGAACTCCTTGACGAACTTGTTGCTGTACTTGAGGTTGTCCCCACAGCCTCCCCACTGCCAGGCCTCCCTGTTCTCCAGGTCGGGGGCCTCGTCGCAGGTGCAGCGCTCCATGCGCCCCGCGCTGCACGCCTTGGCCATGGCGTGGGTCAGCCCCGCTGAGGAGATGGCATACAGGAAGGCTGTCTCCTTGAAACCTGCAGGGACAGCACGGACAGGCTCTAATTGCAGTTTGAAGAATGGAAAAACACACAGGAAATGGAGGTAAAAGCCTATCGGGAGAAGAGTGTGAGTTGAGTCATGGGGTAAGAGAGTGGTAAGGTTGGAAGGTGTGGGAATTCACAAAATTAGAGGGTTTTGGGAAAGCTGCAAAAGGCAGGCCCCAGAGGCAGTAGAACTGTGATTAGAGCTAAGCAGCAGCCATGAGATAGGTCAGCAGAAAAATTATTTAAACTGTAGAA
>JAWMQZ010000118.1:1985942-2008178 GCA_035584835.1 Tangara arthus
AACTATACTAAAAGAATAGAAGAAAGGATTTCATCAGAAGGCTAGCTAAGAATAGAATAAGAAGGAATGATAACAAAAGCTTCTGTCTCGGACAGAGAGTCTAAGCCAGCTGACTGTGATTGGCCATTAATCAAAAACAACCAACATGGGCCAATCACAGATCCATCTGTTGCATTCCACAGCAGCAGATAATCAATGTTTACATTTTGTTCCTGAGGCCTCTTAGGTTCTCAGGAGGAAAAATCCTAAAAAAAGGATTTTTCATAAAAGATGTCTACGACAGGGGGTGAAGGCTGCCCAGCTCTGCAGCAGCAGGGTCTGGCTGGGGCTGTCCCTGTCCCTGCCTTTTCCCATCTGTGGGATAAATGGTGCTGTCCATCCCCAACACTGCCTGGTCTGTTCCCAGCTGATGCTGCAGCCACAGAGCTGCCCTTGCCCAGACCACAGAGCCTGGCAGCCAGGCAAGAAACTCCTTGGAGCCAAGGCAGCAGCTTCCCTGGCTGCCTGGAGACATCCCTGTGCACACACACACGCTCCAGCAGCACAGCAGCTAAAGAGAAAATCAAGTTTACTCTCCAGACAACACAAATGAAATTAATCCTTTGAGTGCAAAGAGCTTGTTGAGCTCATTTGGACAGAAAAACAACTGGAGAATGAGCTTCTTCCTCCTTCCCCAGCCCTAGTTTTACATCCAGGACCTGGAGGTCCCAGCTGGAAGCAGGGACTGGCTCTTGGTCAACTTTTGGACAAATGACAACTTCTAGAAACAAGCATGTGGATTCAGGGAGGAGGGGTGTGAGCTCCCCCTCCCCTCCCCTCCCAACGTTACCAGCCCCTATTAGATATCCCTGGGAGGTCAGCTCATGGAGGATTGGGATGGTTGGGCAGTTTGACACATCATCTCAGCTATTTTGGGAGCAGTTTACGGGTCTGCAATTCCTCCCCTGCACAGCCCCGATAGCTTTTCCACTCTAATGTCACATTATCCTCGTGGCAGGTTTCAAAACTAAACAGGTGAAAAAACAAACATTCAGGGCACTGCACAGAGCAGGATGCACCAGAGGCTTTGGGGTGATGGGGTGGTGGAAGTTTATCCTCATCCTGAGCCCCAGCACAGGTTGTGGGAATCCCTTGTGAATGAGCACAGACGCTGATTCCTTACAAAACTCAACAGGAAGATACTCAAAGGTTCTCACAGGAAACTCATCCCATGCCCAAAGGTGTCTGGTGAATGACTTCCTGGAGGAGCCTTGCACTCCTGAGGCTTCAAATGGGACTTTAATGGTCAAACCTCCAGCTAAACAAAGCAGCCCTGGCCAGGGTTTCAAACTCAGGTAAGGATGAGCCACCAGCGCAGGGGAATGTTCTTGCTGCTCAATTCTGTCACCAACACCACAAACCATGTTCTGCTCCAGATTCAGGGTCCTTTCTTCCCCACCTTCCACCACCCCCTGAGCGCTGCTCTTGCCCTGGGGCTGCCCCAGCCCCCAAAGCCCTGCTCCTTCACACCTCAAGTGTCCCAGCAAGAGGAAAAGGGAAAGAACAAACAGTGTGAGCATCTGCCCTCAACCTCCTGATGTTCCTTCACCACCTTCCTCTGAGTGCTGCATCCAGGCCCAGCTTTGGGGAAGGGAAGCAGATGCTGGGGCTGGGGTTAATCAGAGGGGACAAACAGATCAATATTGATGTTTTTAACAGACCTCAGCTACCTTTCCAATGTGACTTGACTGCAGAACATTGGCAAGGACCTCAGCCAGAGCATGGCCAACACTTCAGGTGAACACCCTCAGGATCCTTGCTGAGTTCAGCACATACCTGGGGTTTTTTTATACTACAAAAAGTCTGTCTGAACAAAGAGCCACACTAACCAAAATACCCCAGGCCAGGGAAAGCCACAGTTTTATTCTGTGGACTGCGCAACATCCATAAAAAATGGGAAAAAGAGGGAGAGCCATTTTTTTATACAGTGAAAGGATAAGCAGAAAGAGTTTTAAACTAAAAGAGGATATATTTTGATTAGATACAAGAAAGAAATTCTTTCCTGTAAGGTCCCACACACCTGGAAGCGTCCAAGATGATGTTGGATGAGGCTTGGAACAACCTGGGACAGCAGAAGGTGTCCCTGCCCATGGCAGGGCTGGAATTTTAAAGTCCCTTCCAACCCAACACAACTTCTGATTTTCTGATCCACTTCAAAGCAATGCATTTGTGCTCAGTAATTGAAAGGCAAATCCTTTGTGCATTGAAGCAGCACGTGAGGCACACTCCACCAACCAGTATTAAGGAAAGCATTTCCTTCCTGTATTGATCACCCACCCAGCCCACAAAGTGGCATTAAAAAGGCAGAGGGGGGAGGACACCAAGCCAAGTGTTATACATAGCAAATTCTGATTAGATTATGAAACTTTAAGAAGATCTTAACAAGTGGACAGTGTGCATTTTACATAATTAGCTTGTTGCTTATAAATGCCTCCCATAGTGCCAATGGCAGATTTTCACCACCTAAAATAGCCTAAAGCTGTTGGATTCAAGAGCTCCTGCCATCCCAATTTAGATCAACTCAAACACACAAAACCACGAGGTGGTTTCGTTACACCAAGATTAAGAATTGAATCGGCTCTTGTGTGCCTGGATGGTGGAAGGGGTAAAAGATTACAGAGGCCAAAGACACATTATGTCACCCTAGCCCAATCCCCACTGAATGTGGCAGCTGTTCCTCACTGGGTTTTGGGAGATTTTGGGTCACTTTTGGGGGAACAGAGCCTGGCTTTAGGGCTGGATGTGAAGTTGTGGGATGCCACAGCTGCATCCATATTCATGGAGCTGAGAGCTGCTGCCCAGCTCTGTGAGACTCATCCTTCATCAAACTGGGGCTGTTCCACTCCAATTCCAAGAAGCAGCTCGGAGCAAGCCTCGAGTTACAACCACTGCCTAAAAAAGGTGACCTCAGGAGCAGCAGAGCAGGTAAAGAAACCATTTGATTTGCAAGCTGGGGGTGTTGGAGAAGGAAGTCCCAACAAAAGCAGAGCTACACTGTGTTATTCCTCTGCCCTCCTCCATTTAAAGGGAAAAACATTTTAAATTCTAATTAAAAAGCGCAAGAAAATGTTATTCCTCTGCCAGTCCTCTGCATCCCTGCAGTTAAAAGGAAAAACATCTTCAATTCTAATTAAAAAGTGCAAGAAAACATTATTCCTCTTCCAATCCTCTGCATCCCTGCAATTAAAGGGAAAGTCATTTAAAATTGTAATTAAAATGTGCAAGAAAATGTTATTCCTCTTCCAATCCTCTCCATCCTTGCAGTTAAACGGAAAATTGTTTTCAATTCTAATTTAAAAGTGCAAGAAAACATGATAGGAGGTATCTTGAGGAAAAACCCTCATGGGAAGAGTGTCCACAGGTTTAGAGTTATCCCAGCAGGTAAACATTATCCAGAACACCTTCAATCAATCTGTGAGTTCCCATTTCCTGAAACAGCCATCAAAAGCTCAGAAGAGCAGCAGAGCAGAAAGGCAGTTCCTAAATCATGGGTTACCCAGAAAAATGAGGTTTTATCTTCACCTGCTAGACAGGACTGAGATCAGTAAAGCTGCCATGGTCTAGCACTGGGTCCTTTCAATATCCCACAGCGGGCATTTCCAAGTCACAAAGAACTTGAGGAAAAAGGGAAATGCTTCTAGTACCCTCCAAGAGAGGGACTGGGGACAAGGGATGGAGGGACAGGATACAGGGAATGGCTCCCACTGCCAGAGGGCAGGGATGGATGGGACATTGGGAATTAGGAATTCCTGGCTGGGATGGAATTCCCAGAGCAGCTGAGGCTGCCCCTGGATCCCTGGCAGTGCCCAAGGCCAGGTTGGACAGGGCTTGGAGCAGCCTGGGACAGTGGGAGGTGTCCCTGCCCACAGCAGGATAGTGTCATGATGTTGAGTTTTTATCTTTTTTTTCTCTATAAGGCTTTTTAAGGACAGATTGTCTAATTAAGAAATGACACTTAAATTGTTTTCAGTTTTAACTTAATAACTAACTAGTCATGTTTCACAATGTGGACTTTTTTACCTAGTTATATAATGCTACTTAAACTCGTGAAGAAGAAGGATTAGTTTCTGTTTTAAAACTTCTATTTTGTTTTATATATATTACTATATTCTAATATTTTAAAGTCTAAGTTTTCCACTATGTGATATTATACACTTTAATTCAAACTATACACTTATAATCTTAGTTTTATCATTTAATTTTGGAAGATTTCTCTACGGCCTCAAGTCAAATGCAGTGTTCTCTTGGGGGTCAGTGCTTGTCAGCACAGAAAGTCTAAACTTTTCAGTAACCAGGGTTCCAACAGCATGAGATGATTTCTCCTTTACCCTTCTAATCCAAACTATTGAGTGATTCTATGATTTCCCTTTGTCTTAACAGTTTTACTCTTTAGACCTCAGAAACGGGGGATTTGGGGGGTCCAATCTCCAGTACAGGGTTTGATTTTTTTTTCCCCTTTGGAAAGATTGCTGAGTTTCAGTTGAATGGAAGGCATTAGGTTTCACCTGGGAGGAACTACAGTGAGGCCAAAAGTCCCAGCTGAGAGAGACCCCAATAACTGGCACGTTTGGGAAAAGCCAACTGGTGCAATTTCTGCACAGAGCATTGACCCAGGAGGATGTTCTGCCTCACAACATAAAGTGCTTGTGTTGAAAACACAGGATCCATTCCCAACCCAGGCCTGGACAATCAGTTTTCTAAATATTCAGAGCTGACATCTCATTTGAAATAATTATCTGCATCCCTAAATTCCTCTGAAAACACCCAGAATGCTACAGAATCCATCTGTGAAAGAGATGAAGAGATTTGAAAGTTTGAGGTCTAAAGTATTCCTTGTGAATTCCTTTGGGAATAGGAGTGGAAGAAGGAAAAGGAACAAAATCATTACAGAGAAATTACCTGAATTTGAGCCACTCAAGGGCCAGGAAACATCACCATAATTCTATTTATGCAGTAGGAAATCAATTCTACTAAAAGTAATAGAAAAATGGCCATACTCTGCAAGGCAGCAGAATCCTTTTCCACATTCCCATCTTTTTTTAAATCCCAAAGGACAACTAAAGGGAAATGAGGCAGTGGGCAATGGGAGGAGCAAACTCATTTTTAAGAATTAAAATTCATTCTCATAGTGTCACAACAGAAGGCAAATTCAGGGAAAGAACATTCACAGTTATTCCCAGGTCATCAGTATTCCTCATTTTCCAGGCTTTAGGTTTCCCTGGTGTTACAACCAAATATAGGATGACCTATAATAATTCCAAGTACTCCAAAGCAATGAAAAGAAATCTGATTTTCAGCATCAGGAGCAATGCTGGAGTAAGTGGACTCCTGACAGCTTTCTCTGAGCTCTGTGTCAGACAGCACCTTAAAAACACCCACGAGGAACCAAATGTGTTTTCCATGGAATACAGAACATGGATAATGTGTTCTAAATCAGCCCTGGGGCCAGGCAGTTAACGAGAACAGAAAAGAAATATTCAGTAATTGCCCATTCACTGCAAGGGGAGAGGAATTGCAGAACAAACCTCGCATGGAATCACGAGACACAATTCCATGGCAGGGTGCAGGCACGGAGGGGATGACTGAGGTAACTCCTCTGGAGTTTCCCAAATTAAACTCTGAGCTCTTAATTAGCAGTAATTATGCAGTAAAAGGTGTCTCCAGATACTCGGAGTGTTGGCATTGAATCACAGATCACAGCTGGATTCACTTGCAGATGCACTTTTGGTGGTTATGCTCAGTTTTTCATGGATTTGCCAGGAATTGTGTCCAGCACTACAAGGGACAAGTAAATTCCAGGGGGTCCAGCCTGTACTTGAGTGTACAGACACACCAGGGACATCCTGGGGAGTGAATAAATAAAAAGTGAATTTTTTGACAACACAGGTGGAATTTGTCCGATATGGAAGCAAAACAACAAGGGAAATAAAAATTAAATAAGGATTAAAACCCTCACATTGGGGTATATTCCATAAGCAAGACAGCTTTGCTGGAAGTCTTCACAAACAACCCGAATCCTCCTTTTCAGTTCAGCTCTTGATATTCCAACACCAGCAGGGATAAAGAACACCGAGAACCATTCTTGAACTACTCCATCAACAGATGCTCATTAGAGTTAATCACAACCAGAGCAGCCCCAGCCTGAAATGGAGTTTCCATCTGTCTCCAAAATGCACGTGGGCTTAGCTGTACAAATCCCACATCCCACCTACTTCTGTGGATCTGGACACTGAGTCATTATTCCCAGGAGGATACAGGGCACAGCTACATGGAGCCTATCAGAATCAGAGTTAACAAGCTAAAAATATTAAAAAAAATAAAACCAGAAGGATCTCAATTAATTTCCAAGTGTCACAAAGGTGATCAGCTATAGAGTAAAATCTCAAAAAAATATTCTAATAATGCCACTGGAGAAAGAGTAGACTTATATTCCCAATTAAAAATTAAAATAAAAACTTGCTCATGAATAAATCTCCTCAGCAGGGAGGGCAAGCAGAAACAGAGCTGCCCACTCAATATATGAAGACAGTTCAGGGCAAAAGAAGTTAAAATCTGTCTGAGCCCTGCTTGCACTCCAATTTAGCCTGAGTCATTATTTTTTCCCTGAATCCTGTGGGAAAACATATTTAAAAGGAAGGGTATGAATGTAAATTGAAGGGAAATTCAGGATATTCGAGGAAACTTGGGAGTTTAAGCAGACCCAGGGTGAGATCTGCCTTTGGTTTCTTGGACACACCAAACCAGAATTCCCAGCTCTTTCAGCAAATCCTACACAATCATGTTGCTGAAGCAGCAGCTGAAACCCAAGAGCTCTGTGACAAAAATTGGCCACGTCCTTCCCTGGGAGCCGGGATCACATTCCCCAGCCCCTCTCTCCGTCTGAGCCCGAGACTTTCCCGCTGTCCCCGTGTCAAGAGCCCTGTCCCACTCCCAGCCTCGGTGGCTCCCCGCTGCCAGAGCCTCCTGCCAGACCTCCCCTGAGGCTGGGGAGGTGTCCAGCATCCATCCCTGACCCTCATATCCCAGGGGTACCAACCTGGATGTCCCACAGCTCATTTCTGTGAAACCCCGCGAGCGATGCCGCGGCCTGAACCGCGGGAACGAGAGCGGTGGGAGCTTCACGCTCCACAGGGTGCCATTTGTTTGCCATTTGTTTTCCTGGTGCTGGAGAAAGGAATCCCTTCAGTTTACCCCAGTCCAGCCCCAAAACAGCAGTGCCCCAAAAATGTATTGCTCACAGGCAGCTGGAGCAACGAAAAATGAAACCAAAATCATGGAGATATAGGGAGGGAACGACTGGGAGATGTTCGCTTTGTTGGTACAGGTCTCGGGATGAAGGGAGCAAGAATAACCCATCCTAGCACAAAAATATTGCAATTAATTATCAAAATACTCTTTGTATTCATTTCTTCCACCCTGTGTCACTTTAAGCAAGAACTCAAGACTATTTTCCCAGGATCATGACTTCCCACCCAACTTTCTGCATCCATCTTGAGGGCTTTGACATTCCAGTAATAAACCCTAATCCATTCTAGAGCTGTCAAGAAGCAAAGTGAAGTTTAGCAAAGTAAATGGCAGCTTCAAGGAGGAAAGTAATGCCCAAAGAACACAAAGATAAGAGGAAAACCTTTCTAACATAATTTCTTTGTGAATCAAAAGCATTCTTCACCCTGGAATTTTCCTCCGAGGTAAAGAGGGCCATGCCACTAATTTAAAAAAAAAACCCTCAAAGTTTCCAAAGCATTTCAAGTGATAAAACCCAAGTTAGAGCCTGAAAATATATCATAACAGTAATATGCACACACTTGAGAGAAGAGGGGAAGAAAAAAAACAAACCAGATATAAACCTACACTGGAAAAATCTTGCACTTAAGTGTAGCCAAAATGCCAGTTGCTACATGTCACATTTGGGCGCTCCAGGCAACGCTATCACAATGGCTAACAGGGGCAGGCAGAGCTCCAAGACCTGAGTCCAAAGCCCAAGAGGACACACAGATGCTCCTCAGAGAACAGGGATGGCATCTCAGGCTTTCTCCTGAAGCTTTCACACACGTTCAGCATCCTGAGCAGCGTCACGAGTCAGAGCAAGGCCGCGACCTTTGGGACACCGTTCCCAGCTAATCCTGCCTGAAGGAGGGCCCCAGAAAACATTTAGATTGAAGGATCTGTGAGATTAAGATGTTTATCCATGCTGTGTCCTGCACAGTTGGGATTTCAGTGTCTCCTGGCTGCACGAGCTCGGGAGGACCAAGGGCCAAGAACAAGAGAGGGGAGGGATAGCAACGCTAACAACTGCTCCGAGTGTTTGCTGGAAACCTGTCCCCAGGCTGCAGATAAAGGAGTAAAACAGGATCAGGGGAGATTTTCCCCCCATGGAAACACCTTGGGAGGCTGAGCTGACACAGCTGTTGGGGCCAACAAGTGAAGAGCACAGTGTGAGACTCTGTAGGGTGAAATGCTTAAGTTTTACAGATGTTCGTATCTGGCTTTGGCCAGGAAAGGTGCCATGAACCCCTAAAAGTCACCCCAAGCTATCAACAGCCCAAAGAGGACCCAGAACAAATGTTAAGGTCAATTAACTCCTGCTCTGCCTGGAGAAACCAACTGTATGCAGAGCTGAGGGTCTCCCTCCAATTCCAAACTGGAAGGGCATTTGGCACCAGAGTCCCAACAGGGAAACCTCATGGACACACTCAAATCACAGAATATCCTGAGTGGGAAGGGACCCACAGGGATCATCAAGTCCAACTCCAGCCCTGCAAAGATACTCCAACAACCCCAGCCTGTCCCTGAGAGCATTGTCCAAACGCTCCTGGAGCTCTGGCAGCCTCAGGGCCATCCCCACCATCCTCTGGGGGAAGAAGAAATCCAACCTAAACCCCTCAACAGAGCTTCCTGCTGTTCTTCTGGATCTTTTCACTGGTCACAATGCCTCAGGTTTTAGCTTTTATATTTTCAGATTCTGTGCTGCTTTAGTGTGTGGGTCTGAGCTTCATATCAGGGCATGGCAAGCTCTCTGCACAGAGCAGGGAGACAAAACAATTCCTGCTCCAGCTGGGCACCAAGGACAAATGATCCCAATCTCAGGCCCAAGAGCACAAACACCGTGGGCTGGAGAGAGAAAAACAAGCAGGGTGGGACTGCATGGGCTAAAGCTGGAATTGGACAATTAACTCCAATATGCAAATGGAGCAGAACTTATGAAAGTGAGAGACCCTGTGACCTCATCCATTTTTGTGGCCATTTTGGGTTGTGTTGCCCAAGGTGGATCCATTGAGGCCTCTTAATAAATCCCTGCTTTATTCTTTAGCTCTGTCCAGCCTCTGTTCTAGGCATCACTGGAGATAAACTGAGATTGCCTCTGCCCTGGCCAGAGGCTTCTGTGGAGCTTGGATGAAGCCCCACAAACAGTTTACTCACTCTGGGCCAGCAGAAGGGAAGCTTTGGGCCGAATTTACGGGAATTTAGTGGCTTAGACTCCATGCGAACCAGCCACAGGCTCTGTGTAAAGTGTGAATAATCTGCAGAAGTGACCCAATCCTGCGATTGTAACCCAATTCCTGTCCCCTCAGCAGGGCCACTCCAGGACTCCCCTGCTGGCGCTACAGCTGCTGGATTTCTGCCTGAGCATCCTCACCCTGTGCAGCTCCTACATGGAGGTGCCCACCTTCCTCAGCCTCAAGCCTGTGGAGAGTGGGGTAGGTCTGGAGCCAGCTCTGCTCATTTCCCACCCTGGGAACTCCTATAAATTCCCATTCCATGGCTGTGCAGCTCCTCTGGAGCATCCAGAACTGCTCAGTCTGACAGCAAAGAGGGTTTTCCATGTTCTCCCCAGCACTGCTCCTGACTGACAGCTCCCATGTTCCTTAAAAATACACCTTGTTTGTCCTTGTAGGCATCTGATGGATGCAAATTGCAGAGCAAAGTGATTCAGGTGGAGCTGCCTGCATGGAAAATGCCTCAAATTTCATCTTTATTAAGCAGTCATATTTAATAAGTCCCACCCCAGTGTTGTTATGAACAAATGGAATCATCACATTCCTAGGGAAGGATGGAGACACTGATTTAAGGCTCTGGGATCATGGTCCCAAGTTTTTCCCTCCAGAGAAAAGAGCAGGCTGGTGGCAAAAGTGGAAATTAAGATTTTAAAAGTCCATTTAAACAGGGCTTTGCCCAAGGAGTGGAAACAGCAGGAGGAAAACAATATCCCTGTGATCCTGCTGCCAGTGAAAATCCCTCATTCCTTGCTCTACCTGAACCTTGAACCCCTCTCTGTGAGTGCCTCTGGCAGAGGGAACGAGTGCTCTGGGCTGAGACCTGAGTGGTTTGGGCTGAGACCTGAGTGGTTTGGGCTGAGACCTGAGTGGTTTGGGATGAGACCTGAGTGGTTTGGGATGAGACCTGAGTGCTCTGGGCTGAGACCCTCTCCCTTTTCCCCCAGGGCTCTCTGCCAGCCCTGGAGAATATGCCAGCAGAGGAATATGCCAAAGTGATGATCACCTTCACCATCGCCTTTGTGGCTGTGCTCGTCCTCAAGGTAAAAGGATCTGAAGTGAGGCTTGCCCAGGAAATTCTGCTTTAATTCTCTCCCACATCTGCCCTGTTGGGCTTTCCTTGGGTGTGGGAAACTTTGAGATGAGAAATGCTGATGTAGAAATGCCATGGAATAGGACAGACAATGTTGAGAGAGAAATGGAACTAGGAACAAATTTCAAAGAATGGCCTTGCAAATAAGGCTGGATACTTTGGAGAAATAGAACTGTGAAAGATGCATTGTAGTGGGACCCACGAGGGGTAATTTTAGATGATTGGCTTTAAGGCATTTACAGCATGGTGTGGCTAAAGCTGATAAGCCAAGAAAGGCTTATAATATATTTATTAATTAGGAAATAGTTGGCTTCTGATTGTGGTAGTGTGAATTTTAACATCTGTATTGTCTCACCCTTCACATGAGACTGAAAATGGAATAAAAGTTTTTAAAACACCTCTCAGTTACCCCATCTCTGGGTCAGAAAAAAGCTTAATCTGATGCTCAGGCACAGTGGGAGCTGTGCCTCTGTATGGTTTATCCAAATCCCTGCCTTTGCTCCTCTGTGTGAGTTACCAAGCAAAATCCCTCTTGCATCCCCAAATTATCACTGTCTGTTCCTGTCTAGAAGGAGAAAAAGGTTGAAAAAACCCCAGCAAAGTGCTCTGCTGTAAAGTGCCTGAGTAAATGAGATTATTGAGCAGCAGGTGAGACCTTTCATGGGGTGAGTGGCTGTGTCCTCTCTGATGGGAGCAGGATTCTCCACCCTGACACTCCCAAAGTTCATTAAAGCCAGGAGCTAAACCCTGCTGGTGCCTCAGGAAGCTCCACTAGAGAGGGATTTTATTCTTTTATTGCTTCAGTGGCTCAGAGAACTGATTTTTCACCTTCAGCCCCATGAAGAAAACCGGAATCTTGCAGGTGCTTGGACAGAAAGCGCTGCTTGTGAGCTGGAAACCATTTTATATTCTGAGCCCTCCAGGTGGGCCAGATAAGCCAGTGGGGAGTGTGAGGAGTTTTGTGTGGATGCAAAATCTCCTTTAATATTTGCATGGAGTGTGCAGCTGGAGTGAAGATAACCCCAAGCCCCAGCTGGCAGGAATCTCCCTGACCTGGCACATGGATTAATTGGAATTTTCCACAGCTCTACCCACAAAATGCTGGAATTTCAATGGGTTTTTGTGCTGGGGTCGTAAGAGGAGGGATGGGGTGGGATAATAAAACCCCAAAAAGCCATCAGGACTCCCATCCTTTAATCCCAGTGCCAATCCCTCTCCTTTTCCGTGGGTAAAATCCCATGGAATTCTCTCCCTGCAGCCTCCCAGCTCAGGGCAGCGTGGGGCTGGCTCTGCATTACCTGTGGTGGCAGAACCAGTTCAAAATTCCATGGCAAAAATATTCCAAGGGCAGTGTGGGGCTGGGGCTGTGGGACTCCAGTGGGAACAGGATCAGTTGTTCGAAATTCCTTGGAAAAAATATTCCAAGGGCAGAGTGATGTTGCCATTGCACCATTAGGGCAATTCCACTCTGCAGCCATGAGTGATCCTAAATTCCTAAATCCATGGGGCGAGGTGGGCTGGAGGCACCTTTGGGTTCATCTCACTTCCACTGTCCCAGGTGCTCCAGCCTGGCCTTGGACACTTCCAGGCGTGGCAGGTGGGCAAATATTCCAATAATCTTTATCTCACTTTGGAGTCATAAAGGCCTCCAGCACCACAGGGATAAGAAAGCAGAAATTAAGGGGAATAAAATATTCCTTGTGATTTTTATTTATTTTAAAACCAAAATTGGGAAGTGCATTCCTTCTTGTGTGATTTTAATTTATTTCAAAATCATAATTGGGGAATGCATTCCTTTGTTGTATGATTTTGATGTATTTTAAAACCAAAATCAAGGAATGCATTCCTTTGTTGAGTGATTTTTATATATTTCAAAAGCAAAACTGAGGAATGCATTCCTCTGTTGTATGATTTTATTTCAAAGCCAAAATCAGGGAATGAAGTCCTTTGTATGATTTTATTTCAAAACCAAAATCAGGCAGTGCATTCCTTTGCTGTGTAGCTTTTATTTCAAAACCAAAATCAAGGACTGCATTCCTTCATTGAGTGATTTTTATTTATGTCAAAAGCAAAACTGAGGAATGCATTGCTTTGTTGTATGATTTTATTTTCAAAACCAAAATCAGGGAATGAAATCCTTTGTATGATTTTATTTCAAAAGCAAAATCAAGGAATGCATTCCTTTGTTGAGTGATTTTTATATATTTCAAAAGCAAAATTGAGGAATGCATTCCTCTGTTGTACAATTTTATTTCAAAGCCAAAATGGGGCAGTGCATTCCTTCGCTGTGTAGTTATTCATTTCTTAGATTTATTTTTCAGATATTTCAGATTTCTAGGTTTTTTTTCCATGGATGAATGGAGGTTTCTACCCAGTTTCTATGGCAGCTCCAGGTTTGCTCTCTGCATGAAGAGGCTTTGGAAGCAGGAAGGGTTTTGCAACATTCCCAAAAGATGCTCAAAGTTTGGATTTACCTCCGATCTCTGGAATGTTGAGATGGATTTTTTCACCTCAGATATTTCATTCTTTTTTTTTTTCTTTCTCCTGGCTTGGTGCCAACACAAAGAGCCCTCATTGTCCTGGGCATGCTCAGCTGCACAGCCCTGGTTTGGGATCTGTGGCTCCCTGTGTTCCCTGAAAATCCCAACTGCTCCCAGCCCCTTCCCAGGCCAACACAAACACCAGGCACACGACTGGAGCTGCTCAGAGCAGGGAAAATATTGATTTAACAGGGCCAGCCCCACAGACCCCGCTTATTTCGCTGGACCACAGCCCCTCAATCAGCCCTTTTTCCTCAGAAAATGGATAAATATCCATTTATTGCATGGATAAATCCGTGGGGTGCCAGGAGGTCCTGTCAGGGAGGTGCAAAAATGGGATTTTGCTGAATGAAGGGATTTTTGGGGCAGTCCTTGGATCTCTGTGGTGCCTCTGGTGCTTTCCTGAGGCATCCAGGCTTTGTAACCTGCTCTGAAAAATGGCATTAAAACCACTATTTCCTTTCCTACCAGGGGATATTGTGATCTCAGAGGTGTCCAGTGTTGTGTTTAGTGGATTTTATATTTAATCCCTTAATATTTACCGGATTGTTGATCCCAGTCCCATTATTTTATGTTTATCATTTTATGTTTATCATTTTATGTTTACTGGATTTCCAGTCCCACCTCAATGTTTTGAATTCATGGAATCCAGACTTCATAATCTGCTCTGAAAAATCACATCAAGGCCACAATTTCCTTTCCTACCTGGGGATATTGTGATATCAGAGGTGTCCCATGTTGTGTTTTAATGGCTTTTATGTTTAATCCCTTTATATTTACTGGATTGTTGATCCCAGTCCCATCCCAACACTGGGATGGGATTATTTTATGTTTAATCATTTTATATTTACTGGATTCCCATTCCCACCTCAGTGTTTTGAATTCATGGAATCCAGACTTCATAATCTGCTCTGAAAAATGGCATGAAAACCACAATTTCCTTTCCTACTGGGGGATATTGTGATCTCAGAGGTCTCAAATTGTGTTTTAATGGATTTTATTTTTAATCGCTTTTTATCTACTGGATTGTTGAGCCCAGTCCTGTTATTTTATGTTTAATAATTTTATGTTTACTGGATTCCCAGTTCCACCTCAGTGTTTTGAATTAATGGAATCCAGGCTTTGTAACCTGCTCTGAAAAATCACATCAAGGCCATGGTTTCCTTTCCTACCTGGGGATATTGTGATATCAGAGGTGTCCCATGTTGTGTTTTAATGGATTATATGTTTAATCCTTTTATATTTACTGGATTGTTGACCCCAGTCCCATACCAACGCTGGGATGGGATTATTTTATGTTTAATCATTTTATATTTACTGCATTCCCAGTTCCACCTCAGTATTTTGAATTCATGGAATCCAGGCTTTGTAACCTGCTGTGAAAAATGGCATTAAAACCACAATTTCCTTTCCTACCTTGGGATATTGTGATATCAGACTTGTCCCATGTTGTGTTTTAGTGGATTTTATGTTTAAACCTTTTATATTTACTGGATTGTTGATCCCAGTCCCATCCCAGTGTTGTTCTGAATTCATGGAAATAATCACTTTAATCAACTTATATTTTTATACATTTATATTTATATTAATTAATCACTTTATATCACTTTTATTATCCTGAATTAATGGAATCCAGACTTTATAACCTGCTCTGAAAAATTACGTCAAGG
This sequence comes from Tangara arthus, assembly GCA_035584835.1. NCBI lineage: Eukaryota > Metazoa > Chordata > Aves > Passeriformes > Thraupidae > Tangara > Tangara arthus. The sequence continues at coordinate 2,000,779 of JAWMQZ010000118.1, forward strand.
CCACGCTTTCCTTTCCTGCTCAGGATATTGTGCCCTCAGAGCTCTCAGTACTGAATTTAATGGGATTTGTGTTTATTCACTTCATATTTACTGAATTATTGATCCCAGTCCCACCCAGTGCTGCTCTGAATTCAGGGAATCATCAAATTCCCAGGGAAGGATGGAGACACTGATTTAAGGCCCTGGGATCGTGGTCCCAAATTTCTCCCTCCAGAGAAAAGAGCAGGAAAATCCCAGGCTGGTGGCAAAAGGGGAAATGCCCTTTTTGCCCTGCAGTGCCATGGGAAAATGCCCTTTTCCTTCCCTTTTGCCTCTTTTCCAGGCCTACATGTTCAAGTGTGTCCTGAGCTGCTTTAAGTTCATCAAAGCCAGCAGGAGGGAGGAGGTGAAAGTGGAGCCACACACAGTGGAAAAGGTGAGGAAAAGTGACTTTACTCCTGAAAGTGGACCCAAAACAGTGGAAAAGGTGAGGAAAAGTGACTTTACTCCTGAAAGTGGACCCAAAACAGTGGAAAAAGTGAGGAAAAATTATTTTTTTCCTGGAAGTGGAGCCACAGGCAGTGGAAAAATGAATTTTCTCTGGGATAACCCAGCCCTGCAACTCTGCCAGCAGAATTCCTACAGCAAAGGGATCAGCCAAAATTTCCCCAGGAATTGCACTTCCTCTTCCACAAGAAGTGGAAAAAGGCTGTAAAAGTGAATTTTTTCCTGAAAATGGACTCAAAAGCAGTGGGAGAGGTGAGGAAAAGTGAATTTATTCCATGAGCAGGAATCATTTAGACTGGTGATCCTTATCTCTGCTTTTTTGGGATCGGAGAGAATTTCCAACCCTTCAAATCCCCAGTAGCAAGTGCTAATAATCAGCTTTTAATTACAATATATCCATCTAATTTCACTTCTTTATTTTCTGCATAAAATCTTTAAAGTCAATGTGCAAAGAAGGTGAAAGTCAGGCACAGCAGATAAATGGGAATGGATTCCCTGTGATCCCCGATCCAGGAATTTTGGGGGCAATTCCAGGAGGACTTTGGTTTCCATAGCTAAAAGTGTTTAAAATCAGCTTTTTCTTCTCTTTTCTAAGAGTTTGGGAGTTTCAGTGTTGTAAGGGTGGGTGGGACATGGAATACTGAGGGGATGGAATGCTGAGGAATGGGGAATGCTGAGGGGATGGAATGATCAGGGTAGGGAATGCTGAGGGATATAATGCTGAGGGATGTGGAATGCTGAGGGATGTGGAATGCTGAGGGGTGTGGAATGCTGAGGGATAGGGAATGCTGAGGGATAGGGAATGCTGAGGGGTGTGGAATGCTGAGGGGTGTGGAATGCTGAGGGTATGGAATGCTGAGGGACAGGGAATGCTCAGAGATAGGGAACACTGTGGTTTGGCTTTTATCTCGGCCAATCTGCTGGGCCCTCCCTTGCCAGCAGCAGTGCCCCTCTGCAAAATTCCTCAGCTTTCCTTGGGAATGAGGCTGGGATTCTGCACATTCTGGAGCCTTGGGCCATTCATTGTCCAGGGAATGGGGGCGGCACTGGCACAAGGTGGATCCAGACCCTGCTGGATTTCTGCCCTTTGTGCCCTAAATCCCAGGCAGTTCTTTGTCCCTGCTTGGAACCAGACAGAGGAACCCTGATTTGCAGAAAAAAACCAACTCTACGATGTGTAAAATTGTAAAGTTGGTCTGATTTCTTTCAGGGTTGGACACATGCGGGATAGCTTCCCCAAAGGACGTATACATCTGAGAATTCCTGAGTCTGTTTTATCCCCTAACCTGTTGCATATGCATAAAGTTTCACGATAGGTTCATGCATATTTATTTCCTAGCCCCATTTCATATTTAAACTGTCTCATCAGTTTTTATGAACCTGTGCAGCTCTCTAGTAACATCGTTGTGTCTGCAACTCAGCTTTAGTTTTCTTTTTAAGGACAGTGGGGCCCCTCCTTATCTCTCTTTAATTTAGAAACTTGCATTTTTTTAAGTAACTTTAAATTTTTTTTTTGTTTTTTTTCTGCAGGTTTTTTGTGAGCACAGTAAATTAGAAGATTAAATAAGTTTAGCAAGCTATAGACTAAACAAGTTGAAACAGCACTTTTCAGCTAAATCTAAGATTAGTTTCTACATTAAGTTCAATTTCTAACTCTTAATGAACTCCAGGATGAATTCCCTGTGATCCCATAACCTTTGATCTCTTCCAGGCCGTGCTGCCATCCTATGAGGAAGCCCTGGAATTGCCTTCCAAGGATTGTCCCCCTCCCTACGTGGCCATCTGAGCCCAGCTGGGGGGAGCTGACGCTGGGTGCTGCTGGTGCCTCCCCCAGCAGAGCCCCAATGCTCACCCAGAGCAGTGTGCAGCCTCTTCCAGCCACATCCTGCCAGGGAACTGCTGGAATCTTGTCCTGCTCTGGCACCCCAACTTCCTGACTCTGGCACCTCCATTTCCTGACTCTGGCACCTCCATTTCCTGACTCTGGCACCTCTAATTTCCTGACTCTGGCACCTCCATTTCCTGACTCTGGCACCTCCATTTCCTGAGTCTGACACCCCAAGTTCCTGACTCTGGAACCCCAAGTTCCTGGTTCTGGTACCTCCATTTCCTGACTCTGGCACCCCAAATTCCTGACCCTGGAACCCAAATTTCCTGATTCTGGCACCTTGATTTCCTGACCCTGGCACTTCAATTTCCTGGTTCTGGCACCCCAAATTCCTGACTCTGATACTCCAAATTCCTGACCCTGGCACCTCCATTTCCTGACTCTGGCACCTCCATTTCCTGGTTCTGGCATCCCAATTTCCTGACTCTGGCATCCCAAATTCCTGACCCTGGCACCTCCATTTCCTGACGCCCCAAGTTCCTGATTCTGGTACCTCCATTTCCTGACTCTGGCACCCCAATTTCCGGGCTCTAGCATCCCAAATTCCTGACTCTGGCACCTCAACTTCCTGACTCCGTCACTTAAATTTCCTGGTTCTGGCACTTTAATTTCCCGACTCTGGCACCTCCAATTCCCAATTCTGGCACCCCAAATTCCTGACTCTGGAACCCCAAGTTCCTGACTCTGGCACTGCAATTTCCTGACTCTGGCTCTGGTTGCCATCCCTGGAATCTGGGATTTGGCTGCTGTGGGTGCAGGGCTGGCCTGAGTCCTGCCAGCTTTGCCCTGTGGCACAGCAGCTCTCCTCTGGCTCAGCAGGGAGACCTTTAGGAAGTGGGATTAAGGGATGGTCCTGGTTTAGGGTAACTTTGGGAGAAAAACTTGTAAAGGGGTTTCTTCTAGAGAAACAAATTCAAGTGGTTCCCCCCCAGACTGGTTTGGGAAATAGATTTCCTTGGAGAAAAGTGGGAAAAACCTGTTTATTTAATAGGCAAAGCATTCATCAGCACAAAAAAATTAACAATATTAAACAACAAAACCTCTTGCCACTCCACAAGAGATGACAAACTCAGAAAAGTCCCCTTGGTGGGCTGTAGCTTGGCTCACTCAGTGTCTTATCAGGAAATGGAAATGTTCCATGGAACATGGAAGGAAAATGGAAGTGTTCAATGGAAATGTTTCCATGGAAATGGAAATGTTTCCATGGGACATGTAAGGAAAATTGAAATGTTTCCATGGAAATGTTTCCATGGGACATGGAAGGAAAATGGAAATGTTTCCATGGAAATGGAAATGTTTCCATGGGACATGGAAATCCCATGTCAAACTACGACAGGGATGAACAGGGAAGGAATTTTCTCTGGGATAACCCAGCCTTGCAACTCCTCCAACAGAATTCCTACAGCAAAGGGATCAGCCAAAAAGTCCCAAGGAATTGCAGCCCTCACCCTGTCTGCCTGTGGTGATTGACACAACCCAGAATATCCAGCTCTGCCGTTTCATACCTGAGTGGGTGCATTTTTCTGTGCTTTTATATCACTCGGAAGATGAGTTTCAATTAAAATAAAAATGTTAATGGCTTCCAAGCTGTGAGTCTGGTTTCTGAGGGTGTCTGATTGCTGAGTGAAGGAAGAAATAATTTGATTTCTAAAAAAAATTAGTGAGCAAAAAATGGTGCTTTGACCTTGGCCTGATCTTTCTCATGCTTGCACTGCTTGCAAAGGAAAAGCTGATATTTCTGCTTCAATTTCCTCTCAAAACCTGCCTCTCTGCCTTATCAGCTGTGATAAGGATCTGTGGTGTGTTCACCAGTGACTCTACACAGCTCAGGCCCTGCAGATGTCACGGATGGCGCTGCTGATGTCCCTGGAATTCCACACCTGCTCCCATTTTGGGATAATTTCCTGCTCTTTTCAAACATCACAGTGGGAAAAAAGTGGGGTTTTCTCAGTCTTTATTTAAATAAAGTCTCCATTCGAGCCTCATGCAGAGCTCAGATCACAGCCCGGGGGGGGCTGCTCCACACTGAACCAGCACAAACCAGGCTTCAATGGAATATTTATCAGCAAACTTCAATGGAATATTTGCAGAGGATGAATAAGAAATGTGCTGCTGCCCCTGCTCTTTTCACTCAATGTGCGTTTCTGTAATGGGGATAAAGAGGATAATGTTGGTTGTATATTTTCCAGCTGATTTTCCCATTAAGGGGGGATAATTTCATTCTTCTGTGCTCCATCTCCTTGTTCTGGGCACCAGGATGCTCCACAGCAGACCTGGAGTCTGGAAGGGTGCCCTAGATGACATCTCAGTAGCTCCAGCACTTTTAAACATGATCAGAATTCACCCCCAAAAGCTCAAACCAGTCCAATCCTCCTGGCAGAAAATCATTTAACTGTAATCAAAGAGCAAGAGAGCAACTGGAAATTCCACCAGGAAACTTCGCAGGGGAGCCCAGATTGTTGCAGCAAGGCCCAGGCTGATCTCCTGCTTTATTCTGTGGAGACATTAAATGTGATCTTTGAATTATTAATTGGTTACTGAGCACTCTACACATCTCTTGCTCACAGCCACGGGACCAGGCTGGGTGCTGGAGCTGTTCTCATTTCTTACCATGGCTGCTCCAAGCCAGGCCTGGAGGAGGCCTGGGGATGGGCAGCCAGGGTGGAGATTCCCTTTGGAAAAGCACATCCTGCCTAAATATTCCTTATCAGAGCCTGAGATGCTGTGGGACAGCTCTGGAACATCTGACCAGGCTCCTCCCACCAAAACCCCATTGACTGGGGCTGCCCAAACGTGAAATGTTGGCAATTCTCTTCATTTCCAAACCAGAGGAGGGCTCCTCAGTATGGTCCTGCTAAGTCCTGTTAAAACCCCTCCTCCGCCTCTTTCAGTGGTTCAGATGCTCCCTCTAATTAAATTCCTGCTAATAATGGGAATGTTCCTGGCTGTTGAGTGGCTGCAGCAGGGTAAATCAGTCCCTGGGCCTCTTGCTTTAATTGGCTTTGATAATAGAGCTGCAGTAGCTGAGATATGGTCAGGACGTGTCTGGCAGAGCTGGGGGTGGTTTCAGTGCGGGTTCACACCTGGTCTAACTGAGCCTGGCTCTAGCCAAGCCAGCCCATCTCCTGCCTGGGGCAGAGCTTTCCCTCCAGGGCTCAGCATTCCAGCATTCCAGTTTCCCCAGCCCTGATAAAATGTGTGGATTTATTGTGAGTTCCCAGCCAGGCCAGGGCTGAGATGCAGACAGGACGTGGGGTTGGGTTTCTGAAATGCCACAGGACTCAGCCAACACAAACTGAGCCCAGCCTGGCCCAGGCTGCTCCTGAGCCCCACCAGGGCTGGGCTGGAGACTGAGAAAAGACCCTTTGAAATGCCCCTGTTATTCTGGTTTGGCTTCTCCAAACTGATTTATGGATGTGTCCCCAGCCCAGGCTCAGCTCACACAAAGATCCCAGCGCTGCTCCAAGATGGATTTTGGTCTGGGCAGAGGAGAAATGAGCAGCAATTCTCTGGTGGAGGGGAAGATTGAGCTGATGATTGAGCTGAGGATCTCAGCACAGATAAATGAGAGCGTCTTGAATGAACTAACAACATCTTGTGGAACTCAAGAGGTTCCTGGACTCCAGGGATGACCATTAAATTCCCCGTGTGCTTGTGGCTTTTCCACCCAGCAAAAGCTCCAGTGGAAAAGGGGATTTTGTGGAAGATTCCTGCCAATGCATGTATTTTACAGCGATTTTGGATGGGCTTGGAGCAACCTGGGAGAGTGGAAGATGACTCTACTCATGGCAGGAGGTGGCACTGGATGGGCTTTAACATCTCTTCCAGCCCAAACTACCCCAGGATTCTGGGATCCTTTGATTCCTGGAGCTTTTGTGTGCCTTGCCTTGGTCCATCAGGTGTTTGGGGTCATTCCCCTTGGAGAAAAGGAGCTGCCCCCACAGTGACCACATCTGCAAATTGTAAATCCTATCCTGATATTCTTTCATAGGATCATTAAATTGTGGAATATCCTGAGTGGGGAGGGACCCACAGGATCATGGATCCAACCCTGTCCCTGCCCAGGCCCCCCAACAACCCCACCCTGGCCATCCCTGCAGCGCTGCCCAAATTTCTCCCCCATCCTTCATCTCCCCCATCCCTCACTCTCACACAATCATGGAATGTGCTGAGCTGGAAGGGACCCACAGGGATGATCAATGCCAAAGCCAAAGCCTGCCCAGAGCCCCCAACAACTCCATCCTGGGCATCCCTGGCAGAGCTGTCCAAAGGCTCCTGGAGCAGCCACAGGGCCGTGCCCATTCCCTGGGAAGGGCTGGGGTTCCATGGGAAGCAGCCCCAGAGCTGGCTGGTGCCCCAAGAAACCCTCAGAGACCCTCAGTGTGCCAGAGCCCAGTATGAGGGGGCCCTGTGGGGTCTATCTGAGGAGCTGGGGCAGGGCAGGTCCCAGGGTGATGGCCAGGGTGTCCACAGCTCTGCTGCCAAGGTTCCCTGAGGCTTTGCAGAGCCTGTGCTGCCCTGTGCCTCAGTTTCCCCATATCTGAATGAGGAGAAAAGCCTTTCTGAGCAGCGCTGCAGAACCAGAGCGCTTTAGGAAGGCAGGGAGGGGGTGCCTTGTTGGCCAGGCGTGACTGGGGGGCTCTGGCAGAGGGAGGTGACATTTCTGGATGTGTCCCACGCCTGCCCTGAGAGGTGCTGCTGGGGAGGTGCCCTCTGTGCCTGACCTCCTGCACGGTGCTGCCCCAGCTGCCCCAGCCCCTGGGCCCTGCAGGACCCCTGTGCCAGAGCCCTGTGCCACACCCCTGTGTAAAATAACTGTGCCTGACCCCTGTGTCACACCCCTGTGCCAGAGCCCTGTGCCACAGCCCTGTGCCACACCCCTGTGTAAAATAACTGTGCCTGACCCCCGTGCCACACCCCCTGTGCCACACCCCCATGCCAGTCCCCTGTGCCACACCCCCGTGCCACACCCCTGTGCCACACCCCTGTGCCACACCCCCATGCCAGTCCCCTCTGCCACACCCCC
>JAWMQZ010000118.1:2008278-2024679 GCA_035584835.1 Tangara arthus
GGCACCCTGTGCCAGGGCTCCCCACCTTCACAGGGAGGAATTCCTTCCCAATATCCCATTTTTTCCTGTTCTCTGGCAGTGGGAAGCCATTTCCCCTCATCCTGTCCCTCCACCCCTTGTCCAAGTCCCTCTCCAGCTCTCCTGGACCCCCTTTAAGCACTGGAAGGAGCTCTGAGGTCTCTCCATGGCCAGAGTTAAGAGGTGCTGAAGACCCAGAAGCAGAAATCCCAGTGCCAAGCTGTGTGCCCTGCGAGTCACAACAATTCATCTTGCCACTTGTGTCCCCTCCCAGGGGTCACACTCAGCACACCTCCCTGGGTACTTCAAAATAAGCTGTTTATTTCTGATATTATTTCTTTTGCTCATACATTGACCTCTTCCAAAAGGATTTGGCCTTGAAACCAGCAGTGGCTTGACCCTCTTTGTGCTGGGAGGCTGCTCCAGAGAAATTCAGAGAATTTCAACAGCACACCAAGGTTCTGGTGAAACTTCTGCCCATTCCTGCCAGGACTGCCTCAGCCAGCAGGTGCAGCATTCACATTTTCTGGAAAAATCCCTTTGCCCAGGATTTTTCTCCTGGGAAGCTAAGAAGCCTCAGAGAAAAGGAAAACAATAATTATCTGATTTGCTTCTCCTGTGTTTTGCTCCTCTGGAATGTGTTTGGAGATTGTTTACTCACAGGTGATTGTTTCATTGGATTCTGCTGTGAGCTGTTTTGACTCTTTGGCCAATCAGTGCCAAGCTGTGTCAGGGCTCTGGAAAGAGTCAGGAGTTTTCATTACTCTCTTTTTAGCCTTCTGTAAGTATCCCTTCTTACAGAATTCTTTAGTATAGTTTATTGTTTGTGTATTTGTTAGTATAGTTTAGTATAGTATTATTTAATATAATATAGTATCATAAAATAATAAATTAGCCTTCTGAGAACATGGAGTCAGATCCATCATTCCTCCCTGCCACGGGGCACCCCACAAATACAATAAGCAGGGAGGGTTTACAGGCAAGCCCAGATGTCCCTGTGAGCTTCTTTCAGTGCTTCACTCATGTCTAGGGGAAATCACCTCCTGCTCTGCTCCGTGGCCAATTTTGCTGCTCCACTATCTGGAAGACCCCAAGAAGTTTTTCCAAGAAAGGAAAGTTTTGCTCCAACTGGGAAATTGCTCCATCCAGTGCGTGGCAAATGCAGAAATCAGAGCAAGTTTGCCCCAAACTCCATGACCAATTAATGCTGTTTTAATCAACTAGGCCAAATGGATCTGCTCATGAAATTCCTGCCAACTCCCATCCAGCCTATTGGGAATAAAGAGGAACTGGGTGTTCCATGCTGTATCCCAGACTCAGCATTTCTGCCAGACACTGTTGAGTTTGCATTTTCTGTGGTGATGGAGAGAAAAGAGGTTTTCCTCTGCGTTCTTCCCCAAAAAAGAGTTTGTGTTTTTTTAACCTGTCATTTCCCCTTCCCCCAAAATCCTCCAGCAACTGAATTAACAAACTGCTCCCCACACCTTAGAGAATGGTTTATAATAACAGACTGGAATGCTACAGAGCACAATCAGGAGCTGCTTGATTCATTTGAAACAAGAGTTCCTGGTAAGAGCTGAGGGAATAAAAAGAAAAAAAAATTAAAAATCAGGATAGATTTTTCTATCAGCTCCAACAAATCCTGTAAGTGCTGTGTTTATCCATGGAATCAAAATACTCCCTGTTCCACTTGGGGAAGTGCAAACACACATTACAATAAAATGTAAAGCTTGCTGAGCTGATAAACTTCATAAGTGTGTTTTATGACAGTATCTGCAGAGATAAGGCTCATTAGCACTTACAGCCACCAGCTGAAGGAACCTTAAAAAGCACAGTCACAAACAGGAGAAGAGGAAAAAAATTTGCATCTTGACGTCAAAAAAAAAAAAGCTTCTAAAGGGTTAACCCTTTCCATAATAATAATCCTAATAATTTCTGGGCCCTCTCAACTTGACCTGAGCTCTGGAAAAAGTCAGGAAAGCAAATCCTAGCTGGCTGATGTTGGTCCAGAACCTGCAGCCACGTTCTGCAGGAGGAGCAGTGGCCCCCCATGACCATTTAGGAGTGCAAACACCAAGCCCTGTGCCCCAGGGCTCCTCAGGGCAAGGAACCAAGTGTAGGAACACACCACAAGCCACCAGCGAGCTGTTCTGGCTGCAGAGAGAAGGGGCTGCTCCAGTGTGGAGGGAAGCCAGAGGCTCAGCAGGTTTCAGGTTGGACAAATAGGTCCAGGAGAGTTCTTGGATTGCTCCAACACAGCCCTGGGAGTTGGGAACTTGGGAAGTGTGTGTTTAACAGAAGGTTTCAGTGCGAACTCAGCACCATCCCACCCCACAGGGGTCTCTCAAGGCAGCTGGAACCACAGGGACAGAAATTGAGGGGAGCAGATCAAGACACTTTGAACACATCAAATCCTCTCCTCAGTCATCAGGGGAAGACTTGACACCTTTCTCTTCTACAGAACTCAGGTGGCCACAGAACACAAGCCCTGAAGGGGCCACATTATTCCATGGAACTGGAGCAGCGGGGATCTACGTGGAGCTTCTGGTATCAAAAGTCCTCCCACCTCTGGTGGTCCCCACCGTGGGGATATTCTGATTTAACATCTTCAAAACCTAACTCCCTCTTAGAAGGTGCCAAGGCACAGGGATGAAACAGGAGACAAGGAGGACAAATCCAGTCTTGAGCTCTCCTGAGCCAAGATTTCCATGTACCACCACCCCTGTGCAGCTCTGGACCACAAATGCCTCATACTGTGGGAACATCATTGATGTTCAATGGTCCAGCACCTCCTCTGGCTGCCCAGCCACCCCCACAACAGCTTAACCTCCACAGTTTCTTCTGACTCAGATTTTCCACTAAAAAAAAACTTAAAGAATGTTTAAATACCAACATTTATTGGAAATAACAACACTGTCAGCACGTCCTTAAATGAAGGGAATGGAATGGAGCATCCCTGGGCCAGGAATATCCACAAGAGAACCGGGGAGAACTTTTTACACAGGTAGATAGTGATAGGATGAGTGGGAATGTTTTAAAATGAAAGAAAACAGGTTTAGGTGAGGTGTTAGGAGAAAATCCTTCCCCGGGAGGGTGCTGAGGCCCTGGCACAGGCTGCCTCTGGATCCCTGGAAGTGTCCAAGGCCAGGTTGGACAGGGCTTGGAGCACCCTGGGATAGCAGAAGGTATCCCTGCCCATGACAGGAAGCGGAACTAGAAAATCTTTTCTAACCCAAATCATTCCATGATTCTCCAAGAGGAAACTACACCAAGTCTGCCAGCACAATGATTTAATCCGACAGAAAAATGAAGAAAGCAGCAAAGACTGACAAAACTTGCTCTGGTCAGAAAGATTCAGACTAAGGTGCATCACAGAGGCTTCTCCATGCAGTCTTCCAGACTTTCCACTTCACCTGCTCCCCCTTCCCAATCCCACAGCCTAATTCAATTACCTGCCACCAAATAAGCCCTCAGGTCATTCTCAATACCCCGATAAAGCACAAGGCCTTTAATTATTAAACACTCTGGGGCTCTTTGTGTTGGGGTTGTGGGGCTGGACTCCCTTTTATTGTTGTCAGCAGCTTCCAGAAATCAAGTTAATCATTGACCAGGCCTTTCAGCAGGAGACCAGAGTCCTGTGGATTCCTGGTCTCAGGTTCTGCATCATCAGTCAGGCTAAAGGAAGTCACCAGCCTCCTGCTTTGCCAGGTATCCACTCAATATTCCCCTAACAACCCATCTTCCCCCCCCAAGGTGTCATTTACAGCACTGGGAAAAAGAAAAATGCAATATTTGGACATGGAGGCTGCAGCAGTGCTCATCATTAACCTGAGTTCAGAGGGAAACAGCCCCAGGTGAGGGAAACTGAGGCACAAGGCAGTGGTTCCAAAATGTCAAGCAATGTGATCAATCCACTATTTAAGCCAAAAACTTACTAATTCTTGTCTGAGTTAATGCTGCTCCATCCTCTGCAGGCAGGAGCAGCTGCCAGGCACTTCCCAGCCCGATCTGGGACAAATCCTGCTCCCCAGGGATGAAGATGCAGGTCTGGCACAGTTATTTTTCCAAATATTCCTGGCTTTGCCACCACACTCGTGGCACCTCATCAAATCCAGTGCCACTTCCAGGCACCTCCAAAGCAAACGCTGCTTCTGGGCACGGGGTTCCCTCTCCAGAGGAATGGAGGTTAAACACTGCTTTGAGTTGACCCAGAGAGGCCAACTTTGGGAGCCAAGCCAGGCAGGACTCGCAGCAGTGACAACTCTCCCAGCTCCAAAAAAAGCAAGGGAGGGGGGAAAAAAAAAAAACAACCCACCCACCCAAACCAGGCAAACCCTTCCAGTTTTCCAAGGAAAACCCCAAATGCAGCAGCTGAACCCCACAGGGCCATGTGGGAGCAGCAGAACGCGCAGCTCAGGGCGGGATGGCCCAGCCGTCCTTTCCGGGCACTCCAGCTGTGTTTGCCTGCCTGCTGCATTCCTGCCTCGCCAGCCCAGGCCAGGTTTTGTTTTTTTGGGTCGTGCTGGGAAGCAGCTGCTCCATCTCACACACGCCAGAGCCCGGCAGAGCCACCGCGGCCTGGAGCGGCCTGCACGTGGCCCCACACCACCCTCCAGTGACAGCCACGCACACACGGGCCCTGCCATCCCCCAGAGCGGCCCACGGGCTGGAAAAACAGGGGCAGAGAGCCCGTGGGATTGCTTCTCCTGGAGGGGACATTCCAGCTGGCAGACCCTGTGGGATTGCTTTTCATGGAGGGGACATTGCAGCTGGCAGACCCTGTGGGATTGCTTCTCCTGGAGCGGACATTCCAGATGACACTCTCAGTGACTTCATGCCCCACTCAGCAACCCGCCCCAGAGCGCTCACAGCACCTGAACAGCCCCTTCAAGTCCAACATCCTGCTCTGTTCGAAGTCTCTCCTAACAAAATCACACCCTGAAGGATGAGGTTTCTATCCTACAGCTGACACTGGAACTCGCGGTGATTTCATGCCCCACTCAGGAACCCTGAAGGCATCTGAACAGCCTCTTCAGGTCCAACATCCCACTCTTTTCTAAGTTTCTCTTAACAAAATTCCACCCTGAAGGATGAGGTTTCTATCCTACAGCTGAAACTGACGGCGACTTCGCGCCCCGCTCAGGAAGCCGCCCCAGAGTGCTCACAGTGCCTGAACAGTCCCTTCAAGTCCAACATCCCTCTCTTCTCTGAGTCTCTCCTAACAAAATCACAGCCTGAAGGATGAGGTTTGTATCCTACAGTTGACTCTGGAACTCGGAGTGACTTTGTGCTCTGCTCAGGAACCCTGAAGGCGCCTGAACAGCCCCTTCAAGTCCAACATCCTCCTCTTTTCCAGGTCTCTTCTAACAAAATAACACCCTGAAGGATGAGGTTTCTATCCTACAGCTGAAACTGGAACTCGTGGTGACTTCGTGTCCCGCTCAGGAACCCACCCCAGAGTGCTCACAGCACACAAACAGCCTTTCAAGTCCAACATCCTGCTCTTTTCTAAGTTTCTCTTAACAAAATCACACCCCGAAGGACGAGGTTTCTATCCTACAACTGATGCTGGAACTTGGGGTGACTTCACATCCCAGTCAGGAATCTGCCCCAGAGCACTCCTGGGGCCTGAACAGCCCCTTCAAGTCCAACATCCTGCTCTTTTTTAAGTTTCTCTTAAACACACCCTGAAGGATGAGGCTTCTACTTTACAGCGGGCTCTGGAACTCGTGGAGACTTCACACCCCACTCAGGAACCTTGAAGGCACCTGAACAGCCCCTTAAAGTCCAACATCCTCCTCTTTTCCAAGTCTCTCCTAACAAAATCACACCCTGAAGGATGAGGTTTCTATACCACAGCTGATGCTGGAACTTGGGGTGACTTCGTGCCCTGCTCAGCAACCCGCCCCAGAGTGCTCACGGTGCCTGAACAGCCCCTTCAAGTCCAATGTTTTGCTCTTTTCTAAGTCTCTCCTAACAAAATCACACCCTGAAGGACAAGGTTTCTGTCCTACAGCTGACACTGGGACTGGCGGTGATTTCATGCCCCACTCAGGAACCCTGAAGGCATCTGAACAGCCTCTTCAAGTCCAACATCCTGCTCTTTTCTCATTCTCTCCTAACAAAATCACACCCTGAACAGCCCCTTCAAGTCCAATGTTTTGCTCTTTTCTAAGTCATTCCTAACAAAATCACATCCTGAAGGATGAGGTTTCTATCCTACAGCTGACGCTGGAACTCTTGGTGATTTCATGCCCCACTCAGGAACCCTGAAGGCATCTGAACAGCCTCTTCAAGTCCAACATCCTGCTCTTTTCTAAGTCCCTTCTAACAAAATCACACCCTGAGCAGCGAGGTTTCAATCCCAGAGCAGAGCAGGGCACCTATCCTGCACCTGCCAAAGGGAATAAAAATACACAGTGCTTCCCACACTGCAAAGCCTGCAGTGAGTGCTGTGTTGGTAAATTAGGGCAAGCTATGCTTCCCCTCCCTCTCCCCCCGTGAGCATTTGAGGGTTCCTGTTGCCTGCGTGCAGGGGACAGATCAGTTACATTTATGCAGAACATTGCAATCTGTCAATATAAACACTATGTAAGCATGAGCCACTTGTAACATTACTACTGTCTTGACAAGTGTTTGCAGAGGGGGCAGAGCTGCTGGGATCCTTCTGCTCCCACAGGGAAAGCAGAGCAAACCCCAACCAGCAGCAAAAATATTCCTGCCAGCAAGAATTAAAATATATATATATAAAAAAAGGGGGTGCATCAAAACTGAATCAGACTCTAAATCAGAACAGAAAATAAGGGAGTTGATTTATGGCCTGGGTCTCCACAGGAAAGCAGAGGCTCCCACGGGTTGGTCTCCCTCCCCACCAGCACAGGGCACAGCAGGATTGAAGCTCCTCAGCCACCCTGTCACCCCAGCACGGCTAATCCTGTCACCTGCCACCTCCAAAGCCCAGAAGTGCAAGGGCCAACACAATTCCCAGATGCTGCTCTGGCATTTCCACCACCCCCAGCCACACTGGAGAGAGGAAAGGGAGGGAGGGGAGGTACCCACGCCCAGAGCGTGTCAGACACCAGGAAAGCAGAGCAGGGAGGAAAACTGAAATGCAATGCTTTCTCAGGGATCCTGGCAGCCTGGGGCTGCTCCAGACTCCCCCCAGCAGCCTGCTGGAATATGGTGCAAATTAGTGCTCAGACAGCCCAGCTGCAGAGGCCGTGGCTGGACATAAAAGCAGCCTCACTCCTGGGGCAGCCAGTGCATCCCAGCAGGCTGACAGCGAGCCCCAGGCAATGCCTCCCCAAAAAATACAAAATTCCACAAAATTCAGCCACCATCACATCATCATCCCCCTCCTCCTGAGGGGCAGCTCTAAGTGCACAAAAAGCCAGCAGGGCTGTGCTCAGTTTTGTAGGAGTGTTTTTTCCTCTCTGTCAAAAAGTTTCTTATCAGCCAAGGTTTAGGAGCTGTAGCATCACCACATCCCTGATCCCTGCAGCCAGGCTTCTCCAGTTCCTTCCCAGGAGTTAGGGCAGAGCCAAACCCCTCAAAACCTCTCCTGGGCAGGTGCCTGCAGGCTCTCAGCTCTGCTCAGCATCACTGCAGGTGCTGCTCCTGGGCAGGAACCCTGGGTCCTGCTGGCACCTGCTCCAGGAGGAGAGCAGCAACACCCAGCCGCCAGAATTCCCCTCAGAAAAAGGGAAAAGCTGTCTCTCCCTCCACAGATCATCACATTTCCCAGTTAGGCAGCCTGGGGATGGAGCAGAACAGCAGCAAGAGCCCCACCTGCACCCCAAACTCTGCTTCCAGAGAGGATTTATCCTACTTGGCTGCTTGTACATCCCTCCAAGAACACCAGGCGAGCACAGCAGCCTCCAGCCGTGGTGCCCCCAGCCCAGCATCCCTTCCTGCCACCCCCCGGGACAGGCACAGACATAACTCCATGCTGACACAATCTCATTACCCTGTAACCATGCCCCATTTCTGTCCCTGGGCACTCATTCCCCACCAGGCCAAACATTTGGAGAGGTGGAATTCTTTCCCTGAAATAAGACATTGGGGCTGGGGGGGGGAGGGATCATCCACAGCTGTCTCCATCCCCCTCCAGGCTGAGGAAGGGAGCAGCCAAGCTGCAGCCACAGCGTGACATCTGCTGAGCACTGCCTCACTCTGTGCCCCAGCACCTCCTCCACAGGGATGCCAGCACCCAGAGGGGCCAGCAGGCCACCAAGAGGTGGCTTTGCTTCAAAAGCAGCATCCCTTTCCCTGCCTGGAGGGTGTGTTTTAGCTCAGGTCATTCAGCCAAGCTGCTAGCAAGGATTTAGCAGAATGAACAGATGTGCTGCCTCACCTGTAGCAGCTCCTTCATGCACGTGGCAGAAGAAAAAAGATCAATACCAGCCTTCCCAGGGACTGGCAAAGAGAACTGGGGAGCTCTGCAGGAACTCTCTGTAGTTCTACTTGCAGAGAGAACTGGGGAGTTCTGCAGGATCATCCAGCTTTTTTACCAGGTGGGATTTCTTTCCTTATCAACAGAGAGAAGCCCACAGTGAGGAGGGCTCGGCTCTTCCACACACACACTTGTGGATTATCAGGAGCTGGGATCTCAGCACTGACTATTCCCAGTGTCCCCAGCAGCTCTGCAAGTGCAACCTCTGCTCTTGGAAGAACAAAGAGGGGATCAGCTGCTCCTTCGCTGGGGCTTTAACCAGAGACAAGGAAGCTTTGCATAAGCAAACTCCACTGCACAGAACAGCAGCCTAGAGTGCACATCTGGCAGCATCTCCTCACTGCCAGGGAGGGAGTCTCAAACCAGAAACAGCAGCTGTACCAAGACAGAGAAAAACTCAAAGTGGCCAGGACAGACAGCAAACACTGGCCTTAGCTCAGAATGTCCCTTCTTCAGTTAAAACCTCTCCAAGCCAAGAGAGAAATCCCAGAAGGAACAGGAGTGAGTTACCTGCTGCTCTAGAGCAGATAGCAGTACAGCAGGGATTAATAGGAGAGTTACAGCCAAGCTCCTTGCAAAGCCTGTCAGTCCCCAAGGCACAATCGAGCTGCACTGTGCCGGTGGTCCTGGGCAGACACATGAGCCAGCGGGCTGGGAACAGCCCTCTGCACACTGCCCAGGGAGAAAAGGGCTTTTCCTAAAAACCTGCACACACAGGACAGGCTGTTTCCTTAGAAAACCAGCCCCAGCAGCAGGAAGTGAAACGGTTCTGGAGTTGGAAACAGAAGATGTAAGTAGCACTGTTTGGAAAAGTTTGCCAGACCACAAGCAATGGACAAGCCTCAACACCAGGATTTGTTTTACTGGAAAGAAGGGGGGAAAACCTCAAGTCTGCTAAAACATTTTCCAGGGCTGGTCCAGTGGCTCCTACCAGTGGTCACAACACAACATCCCCAAAAAAAGGAGGAAAAAAAAAAAAAAGAAGTAAGAATCCCCACTGTTGTGTAAACGTACGCAAAAACTTCTTACACAGGTGCTCGCATAAACTCCTCTCTCAAACCGACAACATTTGGCGACAAGCGGTTTAAAAATAAGGATAAGAGGCAGCGACACGCCAAAAAGCACAGAGGGAAAACCCGCATGGAGCTGACACGGCTGCGGGGGGCGTTGAAGGGGATCGGGGGAGCGGGGTGACTTGGCTGGTCCAGCTCACCGCACGGGGCAGGGACAGCGGGATAAGAGGGATAAAAATAGGGAGATAAAACCCTCGGGATAATGGGGATAAAACCTCAATATAAGGGGGATAAAATCCCGGGAAAATGGGGATAAAAGGCCGGGATAAGGGGTCGGGAAGGGAAGGGATCCGGATCCACCTGCGCGACGCGCACCGGGCCGGGAGCGCCCCCTGCCGGCCGCACCCCGCCCCGCGCACAGGTGAGCGCCGGGGATGCGGCGCCCGCACCCGCGGATCCCCCCAAAAAACAGCGGGCAGCACCCCCTTGCCGGCACCTGGTGTTGAAAGCGACGCTTAAATTGCGGGGAAAATGGAGTTTTTTCCGCGCTGTCCCATGCTGGGAGGGTTACAGCCCGCGGCTGGTGCGCTGCAGGTCCGCTCCGTGCGGAAAACGGGGGAACGAAGCGCTCGCTCGCCCCCGGCCCCGGGACTCAGCCCGGCAGCTCCCGGGGGGCTGCGACCCGCGGCTCCCGGAGCGCCCGGCCCCGCCTGGCAAATCCAAGGCGATTCCGGGCGCTGGGACGCGGGACAGCCACAGGCACAGCGCTGTCGCTGCCCCTGTCCCGAGCCGGCTGTCACTGCAGGAGGGGATGCCCGCACCCCCGAGGAGAACAGCAGCATCCCCACTTCGGGCGGGACGCGCAAAGCGCAAAACCCCTTCAGCATCAAAAAAAACCAAACTCGGGCAAAAGTTAAAGAGCAGGAGCGGGGGACACCTACCCGAAGTAGGCGGCGGAGGGCCGCGGGGCGCAGGCGAGCAGCCCTAGGAGCGCGCAGGAGGAGAGCCATCCCAGCAGGACGTGTCCATCCAGCATCTTGCAGCGGCGCCGGCGCTGCTCATCTCGTTCCCCCGCCGCGCCCGCTGCGGCCCCGCCGCCCGCCCCGCTTCTTATAGCGCGGCCGGCGGAGAGAGCCCGAGCGGCGGCGGGGCGGGCCGGGGAGGGGCCGCCGGGGGGGGAGGGACACGGAGGAGAGGCGGGGTGGGACAGGGGGACACGCCCCGGGAGGAGGGACACGGAGCGGCGGGGCGGGGAGAGCGCGGGGAACGCGAGCGGAGCGGGGAGAGGGGAGCGCGGGACGCGGTGGGGAAGGGGAGAGGGCAGGGGGTGAGCGAGATGGGCAGGGGAGAGAGGGATGAGTGTGCCAGGGTGGGTGTGCAAGGGACTGGCATCTGGATATGGCACGGGCAGCACGGCCAGGTGTGCAGGGCGTGGGTGTTGCAGGTGCCAGGGCTGCAACGGGGAAGATGTGCAAGGGGTGGGTGTGCCACATCTGGGCAGCTGTGCACGAATGGAGCAGTCCTGAAAGGGCTGGGTGTGCCAGGGGTGGGCAGCTGTGCAACGGGGAGATTTGGCACATCTGGGCAGCTGTGCGAGAATCAAGCAGTCGTGAAAGGGCTGGGTGTGCCCGCTGGGCAAGGGGGAGGTTTGGCACATCTGGGCAGCGGTGCAGAGGTCGGATGTGGGAAGGCACAGCCGTTGCACACTCGTGTGCGCACCCACACCGCTGTGAGCAGTGCGGGGACACCGAGCAGCCCGGGCAGGAAGCAGTTAATGCCCTAAATGTCACCCTTTTGGCCGGCAGCGTTTTTCCAGGTCTGTCGATGTCACTGTCATCGTCATCCCGGAGGTAATTCCAGCACCCGAGGACGGGAAGGTTCCCCTGCTGAGCATGTGTGTGTCACACTGCTGAGCCAGCCCGTGTCCCCGTGGGGACAGAGCCAGGAGGACACTTGGCACTGGGCTCTCATCTCCAAAGCCACCATCCCTGGGGGTTTAAGCTCAGCCCCAGCAGGTGGCATTTGGGTGTATGATGAGCAGCAAGGTGCTCAGAATGGGGTCATTGGTGTTTCTGACCCCCAGAATGTGTGGACAGAGCAGGTCAGGAGCCACACAGGGGAACAGTTCATGGGGATGAACCTTCTGTCCTGGAATATCTCCTGGAGTGACACAAAATTCACTGGGAGCTCAATAAATTTATTCTCACCTCTGACTGTACCCTTGAGCATTTCCAGCCTTCCCAGCCTTGTGCAAACTGTGTGGATTCTGCTTATTTTTGGGGTGAGAAGGAGAAAGATTTTTTTAGTTTTTAATGTTTAAAACATCTCAGCCCAGCTCCTGGCCACATTTTTGCCAAAACAAAAGTGTCCTTGTGCAAAAGCACCGTTCAAAGCTTCCCACATCCACCCGTGCATGGGATGTGGGGCTCCCACCGTGTCTCTGCATCAGCACCCCTTGGGGTGGGGGATGAAACTGGCTTGGGGTGGGTGTCCCATCCATTCCAGCTTCCTCAAATCCATGTGATTCACCATTATCTGGGAATATCTCCGCTTCCTTCTCCCAGTGAAGTGGCACTAAGTCAGCCCCCTGTGGGTTCTGGGGGTCAGAAGCCCCATGGGGCCACCACAGTCATTTTATTTCATTAAAGCCCCATCTAGAGGCCTTTCCTGGAGGAGAATTTGGGAGATAGGACCAGTGCCAGGGTCATGCTGAGTGTCCTTATCCTGCCACCCGAGCTCTTCCAGCTTGGGAAAAGGCAAGGCAGGGCTGTAGGTGGAGGCCAGGACAAGCAATGTTATCACTAGGAGGCTTTTCCTGAGCGTTTCTCTGCTGGAAAAAGCAGCTTAAGAGTCATTTTCCACGCACACCCCAAGAAGCTAGTGATCCCAGCACGTGGAAGGAAACTCCAGTTGCTCCAGGCAGCCCCTGTGGGTCATGGAAAGGCAGTGAGCCCCTTGCTGTTACTCATTTTCTCTGCCAGACCCGGGGTGATGCCCTGGCTGTGTGTGTGACTCTTTCCAAAGCGAGGCAGCACCAAAAATAGTCCCCACTTCTGCTTCCAGCCAGGAAAAAAAAGGGAAGCCCAAGCAGGCAGTGGCTCCTCCGGGGCTTTGCTGCTTGTCATGCCCGGGGACCACACATGCAGCATCTTCCTGGGAGAGCTTGGTGGCTTCCAGGTCCTTCAGGTGACATAAATCTCGGTGTTTCTGCTCAGAGCAGTGGCCTGGGTGCTGTCCCCGCAGCCACCGACAGCAGAGGGCAGTGCCACATAGGAGCAGTGCCACGGCTCTGGAAAAGGGAATTTTTCTCTCCGGGATGAAAGGGACACAGCAGAGCCAGGGGGAAGCAGCCAAGCACACAAGGAGTTTGGTGGCGTAAGCGGCAATTCCAAAGGGTCATAATTGATTTCTTTGGGAGCAAAAGATGCCAGGTGCAAGGGTAATGCTGGACAAGGAGCCCCAGAGTTTTGTCACCTCTGGTGTGGCAGTAGCACAAACCCTGTGTCCTCATCCTGACCCCAACCCTGTGGGAAATGGATTTGTAGAGAATTTTTTAAATTACCACAACCCCACCGTTGTTCTTCTGGAATGTGCTCCTGCAGGCAAAGCAGTTGTGGGAGTGACCTGTGAGGATCCAAGCCTGGCATCCTGCAAAGGGTCCCAAAATCCCATTCCCTGTGTCCCTGTCCTGTGAGTGACACCATCCCATGGCAGCTCAGGTGCCAGGATCTCAGCCAGCACTGCTGTGTCCACCCCAGCAGGCTCATCCCAAGGGGATCTGGAGGGTGATTTCAACTTTTCCTGCTCCATGACTCAGCTCTGGAGCAGAGCCTGCCTGAGGCTTCCCCATCCCAGAGGAGCCCTTGCTCCCATCCTTGTGTTTTTTGCAGGAATCCCAGCTCATAATTTCTCCAGGGCTTCCCTTCTGTCAGGACCCAGGACATCCCCCTGGCTGTCCTGAGCAGCCAAGACCCCTGCCAGGGGGCTCAGAGACCCTGGCACAGAGCCCAAGATCCCTGTGGTTTTGATTATGACCCGTGGAGCAAGTTACCAACCTTAGATGAAGATCTGCAGACCACAACAGTTTAGGTAGAATATTAGTGAAGTAATCACGGGGTGGAAAAGTAGATTTTAGGGTTTTTGGTATGGGGGTTCATGAGGCAAGATGGAGGGAACTGGGTGTGTTCAGCCTTTCTCCTTCTTCTTCTTGGCCTCCATCTCCTGCTGTGATGTTGGCGCTTACAGATTGGTTTAGAGTAGAAGCTCACTGTCTAACATAGGTGACAGGTATTGGGAAGTCATTGTAAATATTGTACACGTAGTTTTTAGTATAAAGACATAATCTGCCCTGGGGCAGGCAGAGTGCCTCTGTCTGTCCTGCTGGACGAACCTCTGCAGGGCAGGAGAAAATTTTTTATAGATAAGATGCAATAAACAACCTTGAGACTGAGAAATTAAGAGCTCTGACTCCTTCTTCAAGTGCCAGGCTGGGAAAAGAGACTTTCCAACTTTTCTCAGGGTCACTCTGAGCAGCGAGAGATCCTGACACACTTCCCTCCCTAAAGCTTTGCTCCAGGTGTTTTTCTCTGCAGTGCAACACCAGGTTCCACCCACCATCCAAAACGTCCTTTGGAGAGCAGGGGATTTTGCCCATGGAGGATTCTCTGCCTCTCCAGGGCAGCCACTCCAGCTCAGCGGGGCCACTGACTCACAGGAGGGTGAGAGGCAAGGAAAATACCCGTGAGCTCATCTCTCTCATCCCTCACTGCCAGTCCTGCATGGATTCCCCAGCAGATATTTGGCAGCCACTCCCAGGCTGGAGTAACCCAAGCAGGGCAGGAGAGGCGGGGACCTCACCGGGCTGGGGCTGGGCCGGGTGGCCGAGCCCGTTCCCGGGATAGCTGAGACGCCTTTGGTGGTGTTTCCTCTGAGAGCAGCCACTCACATTTCCCTTCCTGAGTTCCCTGAATTAGAAGTGGGCCTGGCATTTCTGTGCCCTCCAGAGGGAGGCTGAAATAACAGACAGGAGCTGGGAATGTCACATTCACATTTTCTGAAAAATCCCTTAGCCCAGGATTTTTCTCCTGGGAAGCTGAGAGGTCTCAGAGAAAACTGAAAACAATAATTATCTGATTTGCTTCTCCTGGGTTTTGCTCCTTTGGAATGTGTTTGGACATGGTTTACCCACAGGTGATTGTTTCACTGGATTCTGCTGTGAGTTGTTTTCACTCTTTGGCCAATCAGGGCCAAGCTGTGTCAGGACTCTGGAGAGAGTCAGGACTTTTCATTATTATCTTTTTAGCCTTCAGTAAGTATCCTTTCTGTATTCTTTAGTATAGTGCAGTATAGTATTCTTTAATATAATATAGTATAATAAAGTAATTAATTAGCCTTCTCAGAACATGGAGTCCGATTCATCATGCCTGCCTTTGTCATGGCATTTCCCAGCAAATACAATACTGCTCTCCTTCATTTCCACAGCTGTACAGCACATGAGGAGGTACACAAGCTTCAGGCCAAGTCCTCTCCTCCTGCTCATCAGGGCAAGGGCAGCACAGCCTTCCCCAGGGACTTGTGTGGAGACAGCCCCAAGGCAAGGGAAGGGGTGATATGGATTCCATGTCAGCCCTCACCCCCAGGGCTGTGGTGCCTTCAAGATCTGCTCAGCAATTCACCCTGGTTTGGGGGCTGCCATTCCAAGGATGATTTATCTCCTGCAGGCAGGTGGCTGCTGACTCCACAAGGTGGAGGGAGGTGAGCAGTGATGTGGATCCATGGGCTGCAGGAAATGTCAGAGCACTTGCAGTGCTCAGTGAACACAGGCTCCCCCAAGTCCTCCCAGGATGTCTGCAGGAGCACAGAGGGCTTGCCCTCCAAATGTAGTGCTGTGATTAACTGTCTAATTAAAGAAGGGTGCAGAGCATCTGCCCTTGCAGCCTGGCCAGCTCAGAACACAGGGAACACAGCCCTCCCCTCTCCTGTACCCTTTATACTTTTTCTAAGAATTCTAAGTGTCACCAAATCTATTTGCTTAGAATTTCCCCATGCCAGAGAAGATGATCAAATAGATGTTTCTTAACACTGAATGAAAGAAAAGCTCAAGCCTGGTTGCTCCAGTCTCCAAGGGTGTCCTTCAGGGTGTCCCCAGTGCAGGAGTGGCCTGTCCTTCAGGGTGCACACCAGCCACTCCCTGGATGCCAGCACCCTGAGATGTGCTGCCCCTGCCCAGGCTCTGCCCCTCCATGTACCCATCAGTGCCCAAGAGACTGTTCACTGTGCTCTCTGCCCCTTCTGGAGCTTTATGCTTCCATCTGTTTGTGCACAGACAAGACATCAACTGCAAATCCCCAAACCCCACAGCCCTAAATGGGGTTTATCCTTGCACCCCCCAGCCCACATCTCTGGCATCTCTTCTTTTCAAATAGAACTTCAGAGTCAGAGGTGACTGGAGAACATTTTACACAATGCAGTGGGAAGGGGAAGCTGTGAACTGAGAAAAGATCTTGCAGAAATGAGCTTCACAAAGGAAGATGACTTCTGCATTACCTACAATAACACAGGAAGGAAAGTCTCACTAAGATAAGAACAACAAATAACTCTTCACTTTCTCAATGGCCAACTGAGCTTTAAAAACAACTTTTGCCTCTTACCATTTCTGGTTTCCACAGTTGCAGAGTGCATCCCCCACTGACCTCTGGCAGCAGATTTGGCTCTGATTTACTGCAGGGCTGGTGCAGCCAAATGTCCCCAAGGGGAAGAGGTGTGGCCACCAGCCTTTGCCATGCAGCAGGAGGATGAGCACCAGAGCCCCCACTATGGAATTTGCAGGCAACCCCCGAGCAGGGGAGAGAGAATGATGCATCTGACTCCATCTTATCAGAAGGCTAATTAATTACTTTATTATACTATATTATTCTA
>JAWMQZ010000118.1:2073096-2083158 GCA_035584835.1 Tangara arthus
GGTGGTGGAGTCCCCATCCCTGGGTGTGTTTAACAAAGCCTGGATGTGGCACTGGGTGCCAGGGTTTAGTTGAGGGGTTGGGGCTGAGTTGGACTCGATGATCTTGAAGGTCTCTTCCAACCTGGTCACTCTGGGAATTCTGTGAATTCTGTGATTCTGTGAAAGAAAGGGACTTTAATGGCAGGGTAGAAGCACTGGCCAGAGCACAGGTCTCCTCCCCGTGCTCAGCCAAGGCTGCAGCAGGAGTGTCCCCAGCCCAAAAGGTCTCTCTGAACCCATCTCTGCTTTGCTGTCACCACCCAGAGCCTGGCTGGTTCAGTGGGGTTTAATATTGGGACTGGAGGAGCACTCAGGCAGGAGCCTTCCCATGGGGTATCCATCAGAGCTTTGCTGGATCAGGTCTGGGGCTGGTCTTGCAGAAAAGCCACTGATGACAATGTCCATACCAACTGTTTCCATCCATCCTGTGCCATTCATGATGCTCTTTTCCCTTTTGTCCCTTTAAAAGGGACAGGATTTAAGTCCTGTTGTCTTAGCACAACCTCTAAAAATCCATCAGTTCGCTCCAAATTCTCCAGGAACTCCCAAAAGCCAAGGGGAGGAAGGAGAGCTGATGCATTAACTCCCTTTTTCTCAACTCCTAACATAGGGCACGGCTTTAAAGGCAGCCTGGGAGCCAGGGGAGGCTGTTCTGCATCACAAAGGTGCTGTTTGTCCCTCTTCCTGGTTTGTCACCTGCATATTCACAGCCCCCTTCCCATCTGGGTGCTGCTGCTGCCCAGAGGGAGCTTTGCATTTGTAGAGACTGGCCCATCAAAGGAGTCCCAGGTACCTTTGGTCTCCTCCTCAGCACAGTTTCTGTCCTGGTGTCAAACCAGTCAGTAATTCTTCCATGGATTCAGTGATAATTATTAGCAGGGATGCTCTTGCCCTTTCCCAAGGTGGATATTCCTTCATGTTGTGAAATTATTTTCCCCTTTGCACTCTCAGGCTTTGCCAGCAAAGTCACATCAGAGCACATGGCTGGTTCCCTTCTCCATCACCTGCCCTGCAAGGGGTTCCAGAGGGTCATTTCTCCTCTCCCATGGAGTTCTGTAGGCTCAAAGTGTGTTGGAGAAGGCTCAGGGAGTGCCTCAGCTCTTCCTCGAGCTTAGGGCGTGGCAGACCCTCACATTTCCAGCCTGCCTTGGGGTTCATCACAGGTTTGGGAGCTTTCCTGGTCTCCAGGCACCATTCCCAGTGTTCCCAGTTTAAACAGGCCTCCCTGGAATGGTGTCTAGCCCACAAATGGAGATGCCCAGGTTCCCACCAGGAGCCCATGCCAGGTTGAGGGGCTGGGTGACATCCTGGGCATCCCCAGAGGCCTGGCAGGGGTTACACACAACCCACTGGTGACCTGCTCCATCCTTGGCAGCAGCTGGGAACCCCCAGAGCACCTCAGCATCACTCCATGTCCATCTGCAGGCAAAGCCTTGGGTGGAATTCACTTTATCCACCCCATGTCTGCAATTTCCATCCAAGCCAGGGGCTCCTGGCTCCTTTCTTTGGGGAGAACTGGGCACTTTCTCCTGGTGCAGCTCCTGTCTCAGGTGTTTGATGGAGCTTGGCTGGTGAAATTCTCTGTGCCAGCTTGAGGAGACCAGCTCAGAGCTACCTCCACCAACCTCATCCAGATTTGGTCAGAATATACCCAAAAACAAAAGTCTTTGCATAATTCCTAGTTATTCAAATCCATCATTCCCATTGCCAGGCATAAATTCACATGGGTGAAATCAAGTAATTAACTTTTTATCCATTGTTTCTCTGTATTTTATAATCTCTTCAGTGCTCATTGGTGTATTGGAATGGGTGCAGGAGCATTCATGGCATCCAGGCTGGTCCTAAAAACCTCCAGACCACCCCTCTCCTCTGGAAATTCATCTTTTGTCCTGTCTCAGCCCAGCTGCTGAGAGCCTCAGCAGCTTCCTCTGTAAAATATTGAGGCTCTCAATATTTTGGGGGTTTTTGAGGGTTTTGCAGCTTCCTCTATAAAAGATTTAATCCTGCCTTTAATCCAGGACACTCGAGAGAGCAAATGCATCCTCCTCGTGCTCTTGGGCACATCCAGAGTCCCCCAGTCACACCCACAAGTCATTACCTCGAGATTGTGATAGAACTTTATCTCAGAACTTTTTAAGGAGAGATTTGAAGTGGTTTCCTGTGGCCCTGTCCTACCAGTTATCTTGGCACAGGGACACAGCCACAGATGTTTGTGCATTTCAAGAATTCCTCTGACTTTGCTTTGCTCTCAGTTCTCTGAAATCAAATCCTTTCCCCCTTTTCACAGTCCATGCCTCTTAATTTCACTTCCCAGGTTTGTATTTCCTCTGCATTTCTGCTGGAAGATGCAGTTTGATAGCAAAAATGATGCACACCCATCTTTCCAGGGCAGCCAGCTTTATCCAACAGAATTCCCACCAGGGAGAAAAGGCAGAGCCCCTCTCTGCTGCAGCTGAGCCTGTGGGACAAATCCAAATTTCTCTGAGCAGAGCAGGAGCTCCTTGTGCCTCCAGAGGGGTGCATCTTGTCTAATAGAGATATTTCCAATGTCTGATACAGATATTTCCAATGTCTAATAGAGATATTTACAGTGTTTAATAGAGATATTTAAAATGTCTAATAGAGATATTTCCAGTGTCTGATAGAGATATTTCCAATGTCTGATAGAGATATTTCTAATATCTAATAGAGATATTTCCAATATCTAATAAAGATATTTCTAATATCTAATAGGGATATTTCCAATGTTTATAGAGCTATTTCCACTGTCTAATAGAGCTATTTCCAATGTCTAATAGAGATATTTCCAGTGTCTGATAGAGATATTTCCAATGTCTAATAGAGATATTTCTAATGTCTAATAGAGATATTTCTGATATCTAATAGAGACATTTCCAATGTCTAATAGAGATATTTCTAATATCTAATAGAGGTATTTCCAATGTTTATAGAGATATTTCTAATGTCTGTTAGAGATATTTCTAATAGAGATATTTCCAATGTCTAATATAGGGGTGGGAAGCAGGAATGGAGCTCCTTGAACACTTGCCAAGCCTTCCATTCAGTCTGTCCCTCTGCCCCCAGGAGAACAACAATGGGGCCTGTTGCTAGACAGGGCTGTGGCAGAAAACAAAATCTAAATCCTCAGCAGGCTGAGGGACACAAGGGAAATTCCCTTTTTTCCCTGAGCCTGCTGTAGCTGGGAAGGAATGGGAGAGTCTGGACAGGAGGGAGTCCGTCCAAAACTCACTGAATGTCAGGGGAATCCCACTGGGCATCAGATAAGATGTGCAGAATTTACTGGGAGAGTCACAGCCTCTCCAGATACACAAAAATCTGATTAGTGCTGTTTTGTGGGGAGATCTATGATTGGTTTGTATCCCTCCTGGAGGGAGAATCTTCCTGAATATTTTACAGTGAAGTTTCCTTCAGAGTTAGTGGTGAGAGATGAGATCCAGCTCATCTGACGCCTGTCAGACATTTACTTTGGGGTGAGGTGAGTCCCATCCCATCCCATCCCATCCCAAATTCCCAACCATTGCCTGGAAGAGGATCCTGGATGAGTGGGACAAAGATATCTCCCTTTAGACAGGTCAGGTTTGGCTTTGAAACACTCCTGAAAGTCAGGAGCATCTGGACATTTTGTGTTTATAGACACGTGGAGTGCTGAAAGGGGATTTTTCCATTGGAGAACCCTTCAATGTGAATCTTTAGTGACAAAATTACCTTTAAAAATGTCTTCACTTGAAGTCTTGGAGTTGCTTTCCACAGGTGTGGAGGAACTGAGCAAAAACCCCATCTCTCAGCAGGGCTTTTGAAGGGAATTTTTATGAGTTTACATCTGGGCATCTTATGTTCTACATAGACATGGGGAATGGTGAAAAGAGATATTTCCATTGGAGGACCCTTCCATGTGAATCTTTACTGACCAAATTACCTTTAAAAACCTCTTCACTTGAAGTCTTGGAGTTGCTTTCCACAGGTATAAAGGAATTGAGCAAAAACCCCATATCTCTGAAGGGATTTTGAAGGGAATTCTTGTGAACTTGCATCTGGGCATTTTATGCCCTCCATAGACATGTGGAATGCTGAAAGGGGGTGTTTTCATTGGGGAAATGTGAATCTTTAGTGACAAAATCACCTTTAAAAACCTCTTCACTTGAAGTCCAGGTGTTGCTTTCCACAGGTGGAGAGGAATTGAGCAAAAATTCCATATCTCAGAAAGACTTTCGAAGGGAATTCTTATGAACTTGCATCTGGACATTTTATGCCCTACATAGATATGTGGAATGGTGAAAAGAGGTATTCCCATTGGAGGACCCTTCAATGTACATCTTTAGTGACAAAATAACCTTTAAAAAACTGTTCACCTGAAGTCTTGGAATTGCTTTCTACACGTGTAAAGGAATTGAGCAAAAACCCCATCTCTCAGAAGGGCTTTTGAAGGGAATTCTTGTGAACTTGCATCTGGGCATTTTATGTTCTATACACACATGTGGAGTGCTGAAAAGAGATATTTCCATTGGAGGACCCTTCAATGTGAATCTTTAGTGACAAAATCACCTTTAAAAATGTCTCCACCTAAAGTCTGGTGTTGCCTTCCACAGGTGTGGAAGAACTGAGGAAAAAATTCCTATCTCAGAAGGGTTTTTGAAGTGAATTCTTGTGAATTTGCATCTGGGCATTTTGTATTCTATGTAGACACGTGGAATGCTGAAAGGGGATGTTTCCATTGGAGGACCCTCCAATGTGAATCTTTAGTGACCAAATTACCTTTAAAAACCTCTTCACCTGAAGTCCTGGTGTTGCTTTCCACAGGTGTGGAAGAACTGGGGAAAAAATTCCTATCTCAGAAGGGTTTTTGAAGGGAATTCTTGTGAACTTGCATCTGCGCATTTAATGTTCTACATAGACATGTGGAATGCTTAAAAGAGATTTTTCCATTGGAGGACCCTTCAATGTGAATCTTTAATGACCAAATTACCTTAAAAAAACTCTTCACTTGAAGTTCCACAGGTGTAGAAGAGCGAAAAATCCCATTTCTCAGAAGGGCTTTTGGAGGGAATTCTTGTGAACTTTCTTGCTCGTTCTGGGAGCAGCCATGGAGATGAATCTGATGTGGAACAAGCTGAATTAGTGATCCAGACCAGGAGGGCTGGGTGCCACCCTGATCCCATGGATTTGAGGTGGTGAAGAGCCATTCTGAAGGCTCTGAGGACAGGGCCCTTCTGTGGATCCCAGAATCCCAGAGTGGTTTGGGTTGGAAGGGACTTTGGAGCCCATCCAGTCCCACCCCTTGCCATGGGCAGGGACACCTCCCACCACCCCAAGTGCTTCAGAGCCCCATCCACCCTTCTGATATATTCTATTATTTTTCTATTGATATATTCTATGTGAAGGATTCAGGGACTGGGAAGCTCAGCCCATCCCATCCCATCCCATCCCATCCCATCCCATCCCATCCCCATCCCCTTTCCCTTTCCCAGCTGGCTGGAGCAAATTGTGCTGATTTTTTTAATCTCTAGAGAAAGGATCTGGCAGCCCAATCTCCAGGCCCTGAGAGCTGCTGTGCTGCAGCATTAGCAGGGCTGTGGTTGGGTCATCCCCTGGAAAGATTTGCTGCTGGAAGTGCCCAGGGAAAACAAGAGGCTGGGTGGGAAGTTTGGGGCTGCTTGGACACGTAATTTGTGTTTTATGCCTCAGATTTATCAATGGCATTGCTGCAGAGTGATCAATTAGCTGATTTTATTGAGCTGCCCCTTGTCAGTGGCGTGCAGTGACTGGGCCATGAACACCCTCAGCTCATCCTGAGCGTGAGGGAAAGTGGATGAGCTCTGTTGCTTTTTTTGAAGTGCTTATTTCCTCTCATGGCTGAGCTATTTTTATTGCTCTCTAATTTTTGTTTTAATTTTTTTTATTCTTACAGTATGAGTAATTTTTTTTATTCTTACAGTATGAGTATTTCTTATGGTGAAATATGGTAGGAGATTGTCCAAATCTGAAGTAGCTGCTCTGGGAGTTTTCCATAAAAAACCAAAAAATTGGCAAAGGGCATGCTGTGCCATTGTGTTGATTTTGTGTGGGGTGTTGTTTTGGAGCTTGCGCAGTGTGAAAACGATGCTGCCTGCTCAAGGAGATGGGATGTTGGTGGAATATGAGGAAGGCTGCCTTAACAGATTGCTAACACCTCTAAAACCTTTGACACATCTTGCTGGTGTCATCTATAATAACAATTCAGATGATATTTAGGCAAAGAATAGGGAGCTATTTCTCTCATTCTTTGGCCACGTACCTTCATTATTTTTATGTGTCTTCTGAGCTCTCAAAGTTGCAGGATCAGTCAGTATGATCCTGCTTTATCTAAAATGCATCTGTTCTGCACACAAGGAGGCTGTAGGGAAAGTTTAAGAAGTACCTCTCACAGATGGGATGAAAGAAGAAAGAAGAAAGAACAGGCTTTAGGCAGCGCAGATATAGCTGTACAACTCTCAAACACCTTGGGTTAACTGAGACCCATCCCTCTGTGGGTTTGCAAAAATAGATGTAACCACATCTACCACCGTTAAATCCAGAAATCACCTCATCCATCCTCACGTGTTCCAGGCTGGATTAAATCTGCCTAAAACAGGATTGTGGAGAAGCCCTGGATGTGAGCGCTCAGTTCACTCTGAGTCACTGCTAACAGGAATATCACCTGGGGAAGGAAGGATCTTGCTGCATCACTGCTTTTTCCTAGCAGGATGGCTCATGGATATGAGTGGATTGATTGCAAAACCTCAAAGTCGCTCGCAGGAGAGGACTGAGGGCACAGTGGGAACTGGGAGAGAGCACAGCCCAGACAGATGGGGCAAACAGCCCCGTTGAAAGGGAATAGATAAGGGACATTAGCAGAAGATCGGGGATCAGACAGGGCAGTGCTAATTCCGTGGCCACTGAAACCCTTGGTGTAAGTTGCCCACAGGCAATTGGGAAGTCTGTGATCCCGAGGAGCATCGAGTCCGTTTGTCCTGCTGACTCATGTGTAGTCTGGACTGCTGGTGAATGAGAGAGTCAAGTTCAGCCTAACACAGGCTGTTCCCAGCGCAGCTTCCTAACAGAGCTGCCAAAACTGCAATTGGCCAGAAAATCTCCAAATTTTAACAGAGAAACTAATTCAGAATTTGTCCTGCTGAGTCACGTGTAGCCTGGTCTGCTGGTGAATGAAAGGGACAAGCTTAGCCTAACAAAGGCTGTTTCCGGTACAGCTTCCTAACAGAGCCACTGGATCTGCAATTGGCCTGGAAGGTGTCCAAGGATTTTTCATAAAAGATGTCTGCGACACCCCAGCTCCCTTTGCAGCCCACCAGGGAGGGCTGGCACCTCCTGGCTGTGTCTCAGCAGCCCTATCAGTGTCCATCTCAGGAGGACAGGATCTCTCTCTGCTGGGGATCAGCAGAACCGAGATGACCAACTGGGAGCCTGACTCCTGGGTGAGCAAGGTTAGGTCAGATCATTTCATTCCATGGTTCCTAAATCTTTAAGCTCATCCTGGCGTTGGTTGTCATGGACAAGGAATTTGTATTTCTGCAGAAGTCTCTCCTTTTTGGGTTCTGTGGTGTTTCAGGGCACATCTCCCCATGTGTCTTCACCTGTGAAGACATATGGGGAGATGAAGCTTTGTGAAACTACAGAATCACCCGTGGATCACATAGTGAAGAAATCTGCTTGTCCTCAAATTAGCTCCTAACTACATCAGGCAGAAAGGTGACTGACTCTTAGAAGAAAAAGGTATTTTGTGAGGCACCTTACTTCTGATGTACAGATGCTGGGCTGCCAGAGCCAACCCTGCATCCACCACAGCCTAGACACTGAAGTTCATGAGGAGAAAGTGCTTTTGCCAGGGCATCATTTGTCCAGTATTTGGCCATTTGGACTGATTTTCTGTAGCCAGCAGTGGGCTGCCAAGTGGAGGCACCTTGACAGAGAACACCTTCCAAACCAATCATGGTTTTGATCCCAAAATCCCTGCAGCTGGACTCCTGGGTGAGCTAGGTTAGGTCAGATGATTTCATTCCATCGTGCCTAAATCCTCAAGCTCATCCTGCCCTTGGTTCTCATGGACAAGGAATATGTATTCCTGCAAAAGTCTCTCCTTTTTGGGTTCTGTGGTGTTTCAGGCCAGAGGCAGATTCAAGAGAAATGCTCTTGCAAAAGCATCATTTGTGCAAGATTTGGTCATTTGGACTGATTTTCTATAGCCAACAGTGAGCAAAAACCCCATCTCTCTGAAGGGTTTTTGAAGGGAATTCTTGTGAACTTGCATCTGGGCATTTTATATTCTACATAGATGTGTGGAATGCTTAAAAGAGATTTTTCCATTGGAGGACCCCTCAATGTGAATCTTTAGTGACCAAATTACCTTAAAAAAAATTCTTCACTTGAAGTTCCACAGGTGTAGAAGAGCAAAAACCCATTTCTCAGAAGGGCTTTTTGAAGGGAATTCTTGTGTCAAGGTAGAGGCACCTTGACAGAGAGCGCCCTCCAAACCAATCATGGTTCTGATCCCAAAATCCCTGCAGCTGGACTCACCAGCTCCTGCTGCCTTCTGAGCTCCACGTTTTCATGGTTCTGCTGACCTTGCTGATAAGATCTGCACAAATTTATTCATACGCTTGTGCTGTCTGCTCCTCGAATTCCCAGACTGTTTCTGTTACTGTGAACGAGGAAGAGTTGGGTTTATCTCCAATTTCCTTGATCTTAGAGATGTCAGGAAAGGTGCCTGGGATTTTCTTTGATGCCAGAAGAACACAGTGGCATCAATATGATGGAGGAGTGAGGGAAGTGATGTGAACTCTGAACTGACTAAACTCCAGGTCTCTACACAAGTTTTAAATCTGTCTGGGTGCTAAGTTAGGTATGAACTTAGCCTTGGGCGTTACTGTGCTGAGTTAGACTTTATTATTAGGAAAATAATAATTCTTTCTTAGGAAAGAATAGACAGAGACATCTCAGGTGTAATTTGTGCAATTTTCAGCCACGCTGACCCTTTTTCTGTGAAATTCAGGCCTTTGCAATGTGTTTTTATGCAGTAAAAACTGTAATTGCTTGTGCAAAGGGCTCCTTCAGGCCCTGGAGAGGGACCCAGGCTGGGGGCAAGGAGGGGCTCATGGAAGGCTTTCAGATCCACTTCTGCCCTAATCCATCTCTCAGAACTGGTTTCTACATGATCCAAGGCTTGAGCAATCCTGCTGCCTCTTTGTCCCCATAATGACATTTAAACCTCTTGGCCCCGTGAGCTTCATTTGGCAGAGGTTCTGAGAAGTGTTAGATATCCACAAATCTCACCAAAACGGGCAGTGAAATGGGGTAGAAACGTGAGCAGTGTCCTGCCAGGGGCTGGAGGGTGTGAGGATGTGTGGGTGTGCATCCATGCTCCCTGGACATCCTAAATCCAGACAGAGCAGTCAGTGCTCACCAGTTTCAGTGCCCACAGAATAAATCCTTGTTCTGTTTTTTGGTTTGTTTTTTTTTTTTTTCCAATTCACCTTGTTTCACAGAATTACAGAGCACAGAATAGTTTGGGTTGGAAGGGACCTTTGAAGTCACCCAGTTCCAGCCCCCTGTGATGGGCAGGGATGTCATTCACTGCTTCAGGTGTCTCAGGGCCCCATCCAACCTGGCCTTGGACACTTCCAGGCATCCACAAGCTGATCCAGTGCTTCACCACCCTCTGAGTAAAGAACTTCCTCTTGATATCTCATTTAAATATTTTTTCATTTAGTTAAAACTGGTTTTGTTGTCCAATCACTGTCTGCCCACATAAAAAATCCCTTCCCCTCTTTTTTGTAAGCCCCCTTTAATTACTGTAAGGCCGCAGTGAGATCTACCCAGTTCTCCGGGCTGAACAATCCCAGCTCTCTCAGCTTGTCTTTGTAGGATGGCTGCTCCAGCCCTCTGATCATCAGAGGATTCCTTCCTTCCTTCCTTCCTTCCTTCCTTCCTTCCTTCCTTCCTTCCTTCCTTCCTTCCTTCCTTCCTTCCTTC